>CATKHJ010355124.1:0-30000 GCA_949750685.1 Vernicia montana | reverse complement strand
CTTCCTCTGTAGAGGAGATAGAAAGCTTTCTATTTACTTCTTTCTGGTGATGAGGTAGAGGGAGAGTCGAGTGCGCTTGTGGCCGAGAAAGATGAGCTAAAGTAAAGTACCACCCTCTTTACTATAGAAGTTCTTCACAGATAATTAATCTAATGAATTCCATATCATTACTAAGCCATTCAGAACATAAGATCACATCGAGAAGAAAGAATTTATTAAAGCCCGTACAGACGCTAGAATAGAATTTGACGGGCGATCCTCCCGTGAAGTTTAATTCATAGTCTACTCTATTCCCATTTTCTATTTTCCATCGTGTTAGGTAGGGTGCCGTGCCCCTCAAGGGTTTACTAGAAGATTGAGACGCTTGCCGCGGCGTTATTGGCTCTTCTGTCCAAATCTTTTGATCCAGATTCAGATTTCACTGAGCTACAAGCAATAAGACTAACAAACCACTCTACATAAGCTATGCCAAAGAAATTCCCTTTAGAACCGTAAATAGGAGGTTTAGCTGCCTTTACGTAGCCCATAGTACGAAAGGATCTCCATCTTCCTTTACCTTAGCAATCCTCCCCGAACGAGCAACTCGAGGTGCATCTTATCTTATAATAACGAGAACGGCATTTTAGGAGAGAGTTTGGTCAAGACAAGGAGCATCTATTCATTCAAATCTTCCTTTGAGTACTGGGTACGAGCCATTCCGGCAGCTATTCGTTCAACTTCGGAGCCAATGTTGGGATGTTTAACAGGATACGATCCAAGTTCTTTAGAGGATTGGTGTTGTGGGCGCTCAACACGGTACCAATGATACAGCATAACATTCTTCTTTTCTTGATAGTCAGTGTCCAGTGAACTCTTCTTTCTTGGAACATATCTGCCCCCGAAACCTAGCTAAATTCCTCTGCAAGACTTGTTGAGCCCTAGTCTTACCCTAACTGATCAATTTATCCCCGTATGAATTGGAGAGGGCTTCCCCCTGGGCGAGAGATTTCATAACCTTCTGAAAGCTCGGCCCGCCCCATATTATGATATTTGGCTGCAGTTGCCAGTCAAGAATAGATTGGAACTGGACACTTATTCCAGATTCATCTGCCGGATCGCGAAAGATAAACCCACCTAATGCCCCTCCTCATTCACCTCATGCAGGATATTGAAATCATTCTTCTCCATGGATCTAGACGCATAGTCCTTTCTCTACCAGCACTATATGGTTTCCTCCGGCTGGACAAATATTATGGAGTCTTCTAAGCACTACAGTCCCGGAATACTTACTATTAGCTACTATTACTACTACTATTCCCGGCCCAATCTCCATGTATTCCCCACTAAGACGACGACACTAAGCGTGTCGCAATGGAATCCATAGTGCCAGCCCTGAAGTGGCATAAGCGTCTAGTTCGAGTGGGAATTCGCTTAGTGAGGAAATCCCTCCCTATGAACCTGGAGTGGGAAAGAGAAATCTATCTTCTATGCTATTGAAAAAAACCACGCACGCGACACTAGTGTAAGTGCGGCGACTTGCTACTTGCTACTGAGAGACTGGACCTAGCGACTTCTGCTAGTATTGAAACGGGATATGCTTATGCTGGTGCTGCAACGAGGTGAACTACAGGTGCTTCTACAAGCGATGCTCTGGATATGGAGGATTTACTGAGTCGGCGAAATGAACTGCTTGATCTACTGGTGCTAACTTCGGTTATGCCACTTCTGCTGCTGCTATAACTGGTGATGCTTGTGCTGGATCCGTGAAAAGGACTGGAGAAACTGGTGCTTCCTCGACCGGCCACTAGGCGTGGGCTGGCTAGACAACTGCTGAAGGAGCAACGAAATCAACGGCTTGATCGCGAAGGCTCTCCTCGCTCACTAACAGCATCTCTAGCTGGATATGCATCAGGAAGCTATGGGCAAACAACTGGCTCTGCTTATCTCGGTTTTTCAGCCTATGCTGGTCCTAGTGCTTATGCTACCCAAGCCTCCTCTGTCACTGATGCTACTGATACTTTTTATGCACCTGGAGAGGAAGAAGTGCGACGCAGCGGATACTTTGATGCTGGATCACCTGGGCGAACTAACTAATGGTGGTGCCTCTGCTTATGCCGGCACAGTGATGGATTTGGAACAGGCTATGCTTATCGATCCGGAAGGGATAGCGTCCTATAGTTATAATTAGAATTTAGAATATTTATTATATAGTACTTCGTTTGGGTGATTGCTCTTGAACTTCTATCCCTGCCCGTGAATCCCTTCTCTTTCTTTCAGGTCTACCTTCCGGGATTTCTCCAATCAATGGCAATTACGGTTTAGGCTGTCAAGGAAAGACCTACCCCCTTCCTTGTCCTCCTCTGGGCATGATGAATATGAGTGCCTTACTTTTGACTTTTAAAGCTAAATGTGGACATGAAAAGAGATTTTCTTTATAAAATAAAGGAAGATTATGTCACAGCTGATGATTCAATTCATCTACACCAAGATTCTAAACCTTGTCTTCCCCGCTTCGCTTCCTTGCTTTCACCTCTACCTACGTCTACGTCAAGTTCTTCTTCATCGTCTCTTTCCCTTCTCCTCGGCAGTCGTTTCATCAAGTAGAAGTAAGAGCTCCTCTTGTGGATCACTCCCTCCCGTTGTGTTCTTCTTTCAATGCTTTCCACGGACAAGGAGATAGGGGCTATTTCCTTATTTCGGGGAGGCAAGTTTACGAGTCCCTGTCTACAGCTATGCTATCTCTATGAGGGTCAATCTGCACCTGAATCAGATATGGAGCTTCATAACCATTTGCTATCTTTCTTTCTCTGCCTGCCCAACTATAAATTGCTTAAGAGAAGAAAGAAAGTACATCCTTCCTTTGAAGCTTGATTTGGAGTTAGGGGTGGGTAGCTGTTTATGCTCAGCCGTGTCAGATAGAGCCTTGTACATGGCATGGTATTCGGCAAAGGGGTCTCTGAGAAGCATGGCTTCAGCATCATCGAGCTGATCCATTTCCTGCAATGTCTGCTGAGCGCGTTAGCCCTTCCCTTTTCTTGGCTTGGGCTTGAACTCTCGTGCCTTTTCTAACTCGAGCTCATTTTAAGTTTCCTGAGGTTGCGCCTGAAAGTCCTCTTCTATCTTGAGGTGTGAATAGTAAGCTGGCTGATCATATAGCATTCCGGCTTGTCATCTCCCTCCAACAAGGGCAAGTGAACCGGAGTCCCTGGTGGGGTAATAAGCTGAGAAGGGCTTGAGCGGAAGAAGCTATATGCCGATCCGAATGGAGTTTCCTCTTTTTGGGGTTCATTACTTCAGTGAGTACACCTCCAACTATCAATCATATGTGGTGGAGTACACCTCCGAGAGAGAAGATCAATCAAATAGTTTAGGCCGGCGCTTGCTCTTAGACGTGCTAGCCGCCAACCGCAAGTTCTTAGGAACATTTTCCCACTCTACGTTCGTCGGTCAAACCAATGAGGGAGATCACGAAGCTTGAACAGAGTGGTCTACAGGTAGGGTAGGGGAAGTCCAGTAGTAAGCTCGTCAAGTGCGAGAAAGCTCCTCAGTCAGTGGACATTTCTAATTTATCTATCGATTCCGAAGGTGGTTGAGACTTGCCATGGAAGGAGCACACTCGAGACTCTCCATACAATAAATGAAAGCATGAAAACGCTGCGCCTGCCTTAAGATAAAGATTGATTGTCGTCCCTCGGAAAGCAGCAAACAAAACAACACCTTCAAACCACCAGAGCTCTACGCCCGGTGAAGAAGCTCGAAGATGTTCTAAATTATAGGGCCCAAGTCGTATATATCGCATAGCATATATTTCGTTCCCGTATGTATAAGAGGAGCCCCCTTTTGAAAGGCGAATCGTCGCTTCTCTATTTGATTGATATATCTCTGGTTTGCCGCTCGTGAATCGATTGGCATCGTAGTTTGAGCCGGGCTTGAATAAGAATCTACAACGCACTAAGCGACCGGACCTATAAGGCCTCTTCTTCTTCTGTTGCCCTTGACTGACTTATTAGCCTCCGTCTCCGTACGCCCACAAAAAGGAACTCTTTCTTCCGGATCAAACAAAGGGCTTTAGCGTATCACCACCGACTGGAGCTGGAACAACAGGGACAGCGGATCGAACAAAAGACGCGGGCTGGTCATAGGAGCTTTATTCGATCGACTCTCAAAAAAGCACTTCTCACTTGCGAGTTTCCGCAATAGGTCTCGTACCAGGCAAAAAAGTGAGAGTAAAGTGTATCTGGCAAAGTCGTACCTGGCAGAATGCATGTCAAGGCGGCTAACCATTGCTTTTGTTGGTCCTCAGCCAATCGGTTTATCGTACCGACGCTCAAGCCCTTGGGCGGGCTGATATTGAAACAATCCTCTGATCGATAACCTTCTGAGCGGAGTCGATCGATATTTACTTACTTCTGATGATGCGTCTTCTGGTTATGCGCCAGTGAAAATCAATATCGCTACGCCCCTTCATTGACTCCCATTCCCTTGCAGCGAGCGCAGCCCTCGACTCGAACCTATTCCCGCGAAGAGCGTCAGCCCATACTTGGCACAGTTACCTTCTCATGATACATCCTTACCAGGGTTAGCAGTGACCATAAGTCTCTTCTGCGTAGGGTTAAAGGCACGGAGAATGTATTTGCTTGCGCCGTCACCATCTTAGAATAAAGTGTTTTTTCCAATGTCTGAATGAGAGACTGCCGGGGCACTTACTCGTTATGAATGAAACCCCTTCCTCTGTGCCTTATTTTCCGGTACCGGTAGCGAAGAGTACTGACGCTATTGGAGTCTCTTATCGGATCCGTTAGCGGGTAGTAAACTTGGCAGGGAGAATAATACGTTTGGCAGGTCAGGTGCCCGCCTATGCAACTAGTTTAGTTCATTTTCGATAGTTGATTCGATATCAATCAGATTCGGGAGAAAGAGCCGCCAGGTCGTCACCAATATTATCTGAGGTCGGGATCAACAGTGCTATCCAGGCAGGTCACCCTACCCTATATAATAAATAGGTTGATCTCAACTTCGTTAGTAACTCGGCCAGTGGAAAATGCAAATCATCCCAAAGTGTCTTCTTACTCGGCCTGGTTACAAATCGGTAATTGGATCGGCAGGTAACAGGCTGTATCTATCCTATCTGGGTTCAATTCCTTGAGTCCTACCCGCATTGGATTAAAGCCTTCGATGCTTGTGAGATGTTGACCAATTGCTTTCTATCCGCACCTCACTTTCTATGCCCAGGGAAGAGAAATCGGAAATTTATGCTTTTCGCCACAGTAGCCTCGGGTCGACCTGACTTATCGGTCGGTGCTATCGGCCCATTGTTCCTCCCTCAGCTTCTCGTAGACACCTGAGCTCTGGCACAACAGGGGGTAGCCCTCACATCTCTCGCCCAATCCCCATCCCTGCTTGTTCAATCAACGACAAACTAAGCAACGATTCATCTATTGAGCCTTGCTTCTAACTGGCAGCCTTCTACCATTCATATTCATCCTTAACCTTCCTCACTAGCATAACCAAGCCAATTTCATGAACTGATTCAATTCAAATAGCTCTTTACCTGCCTGCCCTTACCTGGAGGCACTACTTGCGTGACCCTTGTTGATGATGGGGACTATCGAAGCTTCAATCTACGTTTCTCCTCCCGGTCAGTAAGAACGAAAAGAATGAGGGAAAAGCTCAGGCACAGGAACTCTTCCTTAGACTATGCTGACTCCGATGATGAGAGTTAGAGCACATACACAGCAGGAGGATGATTCTGTGTAGATTCCATTTAGAGAGACTTCTCTTTCAGGGTGAGGTGCAACATCCATGCCATTGGAATGGTAGTCCAAGCCTGGCCCCAGCCCCTTTTCTGTGGGAGTCTCAAGTCCGTTGATCGTAGATCGTGGTCTCCCCTAAGCACCGAGTCAGCCGCGTATCGAGCCCTTAGTAACGTTAGGTGGGCTGTCCGCTGCTACACCATCCTTGTATTCGTGGTAAGGAAATCGAACCTTCTTCTACTCAGTTAGCGGGAACGAAAACGATTCCTTCCTGTGCTGGTAGTTTTCTAAGGCCAGTGAAAGCAGTCTGCAATAGGTAGTTACTACTTATCCTATGCTTATCTGCTTGTAGCTCTTAGTTGTAATTTGAATCCTTACTACACGAAGGAGGAATCTAAGAGCAAGAGGGCTAACTACTATCCTGGTCTCCTATAAAGGCTTTGTTCTGTTAGGTCTTCTTGCCATATCGAAAAAGAGAGGGAGAAGGAACTAGCATAGAGGAGTTGGATCCAGGCTAAGAACTAAGGCTAGTTTTATGCTTAAGACATTCAAATCGTAGAACTACCACTCATAAGGACAGTGAGCCCGCTTTTAGTGATCCAGTAGCTTTCTTTGAGCGACGAATACTTGTCCCAGAGTTTCAGATCTGATTGAGAGGAAGGACTGGCATCCGCCAAGCTTCTTTACAGTCAGCTGAAATTCTAGCTTGCCAATAAAAAAGTGAATCTTCTTGATAAAGGATAATTGCTTAAAAAGACAAGGCCAACTGAAGCCACACACCGGGGGGCTCATCAATCCAAATCATAGTCTTCCAAGCAGTTAGATCTTGGCCAGCAGCCGCCAACTTTTTTTTTCGATTTAAACAATGGGACTGGATCTTGCTTGGTACTTACAATAAGTAGTACCGGTCTCCAGAGTCAAAGCCTACAAATGAAAGAAAAGAGATAGATAGAACCAACGTGAGAGCTACCTAATCCTCTTGGCAATAGAGTTCCAGAAGTCCCAAAAACACTGGTAAAGTTCTTTCAGAGCATGGAAGTATTAGGGGGATTGGGGTAGGCTGGAAGCCCCCAAGGTAAAAGTAAATACAGACGGGGCGGCTTCCAAAGCGAATCTTAGCAGGGGCAGGAGGCTTTGATCTTCTTTCATGTTGTGCCAGTGTCTGGATTTTGATAGCAGGTTTTGCGGCAAATGCGAGTGTAGCTTCCTCTGTAGTAGCGGAACTTTGGGCTGTCCCTTTTTTTTCACCTTCTTTCTGTGGGCTTTAGGCCCGAGCCATGGGGGAGTCAGTGGTTGTTGACTTCAAAACCAAAGATTTAGTAGGGAAAATATTCTGTAGCGTAGAATCAGGGTTTGTTTCCTCCTCAAGTCAAGGTCAGCTTGGCGAACTCTCGGGAAGGCTTTGAAGGGGGACTTTGGAATCGAACTTTTATTGGTGGCCAAAAAGTATTCACTGAATACCTAATTCCGAGTTTCAACCGAACTGCTGGCACCCATTTTCCAAGCTCTTGCTTTTAGGGCAGATAGATGGTAAGCTTAGCTATGAATTTTGTTTGAATACGGGACACCAAGAGTTCAGGCGGGTTCCTCGGATGATTGCTTCTATCGACTGTCCTTCTCTATGTTGACTGGGGAAGCCTCTCCATGTGCAACCTTACTTTGCTCAGCTAGTGCTACTCTTTCTTTTGTGTGGGAGATCATGAGACTTCCTTTGTTACATCCAAAGACGAAAAACAAAGGGCATCTGTCCGGCTAGGAAAAGAAAATCGAACAAAGACGCATCGTAGGCTCCCCTTCTCCTTTCCCACATCATCAACTGAGTCTTCTTCCTTCTTTTGGGGTACCGTGCAGAGCAGGAAAGATTGAGTATTTTTAATTCACCGGAAAGGGGCAGTCCAATTCTTTTCTTGCTTATCAACCAGAAGAAGCTGCTATTGATGTGGCACTTACTTAAAGTGGTACACTAACTTCTAAGTAAGGTAGATTTTTAACTGGTTATGCAGGAAGGGTGGGATACAAGTTCCTCCCCAGCTATATCAGCTACAACAGCAAATAAAGCAACTTTCGCACCAAGGGCATACTTAGCTGCAGCACCAGTATCAACACTTCTTCCCTAGCAGCATTAGCTATTCAAGCAGCAACTCTTGATTGACCTCGGCGCGGTATATGAGTTGTTTCGACTGATTACCTGGTTAACCAGGAAAGCGGCTAATCCAGATCGAGTTCTGTTCCTGACTTCTACATCTTCCACTGCGGATTCAGATTCTGCTTCAACAGTTACGCCGACAAAAGCTGGTATGACTTATGTGGCATTTTGCCTTACTTAAAAGATATGATTAAATAGCAGCACCGGCTATTCACCCAACAGCTAGACCCAACGATAGAACAATCTATTAGAAGCGGTTACTTCCTACATTACCAGCTAGAACTTCCTTCGCAACAGTAGCTCCGAAAGCTGCTTCTCTTGATTGACTTTTAGGTGAGATATCTGTTCTAGCGGATAGAAGTTATGTAAGAGAGACTACTACTGCTAAAGGCACAGGAGCTACATCAGCAAAAGTCTACCCTTTCATGCTTTTTTAGGTTTTTCCCGTTCAAAGGACATGCGAGGAGAGTTATCGCTCGAACTGGGTTGAAGGCTAGGGGCGGAAGCTCTCGGATATCCAATATAGGAATAGGTGCTTGCTTTCTTGAGTAAGGCTCGATGTAATTGAGCAGAAAGAACCGCATCGCATAGTTGAAAGTCAAACGAAGCGAGGATCTGAAAGAGTCAACAGGAGAGGGAAGCCTTAAGCGCTAGGCCTGACCGATTCCCTTTCGTCTCTCCTTTCCGAAAACTTTATCGACTGCTAATTTGAGTCTTCCTAGCTAGGGCTACTCAAAGCAAGTAGCGAAGCTGAGTACATGAAAAAGAAAGCCCGCTGACTCCAGCGCTTGTATTGCTTGATTCGACTAGTCTCCCACGGAAAAAGAGTCAGAGTTCATATATACATAGACAGCAGTTCCCGCTAAAGCAATTGGAGCAGCGAAAGTAGGATCATAAGTGAGTTTTTTCTGATAGTTGTCAAATGGGAAGTATGCTTTCCTGCTCTTCCTCTTCCCTCACGTGTAACTATGAAAATCCCTCTTTTTATATCTTATGAACTGGGCAGGCAATCGCTTTCTGAGAGGTTTGCACTTTAGAAAGAGGTCCCGCTTCCATCGGTCCTAGGCTTGAGATGAGAGAAGGTTCCATCCTTTTGGGAAAGCTTTCACTGGGGAAGACGATTCTTTCTGAGGAGTTAGTAGAGCGAGGGAGGCCCTGCCCTAACCTTTGATTCAGAGAGAGACCCTTACGATTTGAATGAAATATCATAAGAGGAATCGAACTAATCACTATTCGTACGAAAAGGAAAGGACAGCGGAAGATGCAGCGATAGCAGGACTCTTTTTCCCTAGATGATTCAGTGATAGAAGTTGTATCCTATACTGAAGCCGACTCCGTGGCAGAAGTTTGATCATCTACAGCCGGTGAAGCGAAAAGAAAGCTATAGGTAAGTCAAGGCCTTACAGTTTAAGTGAAGGATCAGTGCCCTTCCCGTTTTCTATTACTTACTTTTCTGCTTACTATTTAGTAATTAGAATGTCGAGTACCGTCCGGGAAGGAAGCCTTCAATCTAACTAAACTAAAGGGGTAAGCCCGGAAGTTGAAGCTAAGCTATTTAGAGAAAGACCGGAGGATCGATGTAATTGAGAAGGAAGGATTACAAGACAGTCTAGTTGGAGTTATTGTATCAGCTAGTCGGTTCTGTTGCTTTAGTCTGACTGGCATTAGTCGCACGCAATAGTATGATGATTGCCGGTAGGTGCCATAGTGGATTCTCCAGTAGGTGCTTTAGTTGACTCTCTAGTTGCTCCAGTTGTCTTAGCAATATACCTTTTGACCTCTTCCCTTGCCTTTCAGAGCAAGTGAACAGTAGTCTTGCTAAGTTGGTTAATCCTCCTTTAACACTTCTTGGCTTTCTCTAATGCGTTCTCCCTGCTTACTCCGAAAGGGCTTGCTGGCAAACCAGACAAGTCCTCACATACTGCTCCACATCTTCCTCCATCTGCAGTAATATGCCCTCGTGACTCGTATGCCCCGGCAAGGCGTATCATGACAACACACCTGGATAAGCACTTTCCGAAGCCGACTTCGGCACGTACAACCTGCTCCCTCGGGTGTAAGTAAGGCCATTAGCCAACAATTCCGAGTCGTCCCTTTCTCTGCTCCATGATCCCGGTTCAATGTCCTAAATCCATTTCCTTGAGTCGTTCTGCAAGTGTCCCGACGACCTGACTAACGACCCTGGCTCGTTTGCTACACTCAGCCCCAACTTAGTTGTAGGCAAATATGCTCGTCTGCTGAGCGCATCTGCAACCGCTTTCTACTTAACACCAGATCCCACTCTGCTCAGAACTCTTGCCATCTCGCCGGGACAACTTCTTCTGTGTCGCAAAGTACGTTGTGGCTACTCCTCACCGCACCTAAGCAATGCACTATAGCAGCAATCTCCTTCTCGTGTGCCGAGTACCTCCGTTCCCGGTCGTTGAGCTTCCGGCTCTCGTAAGCAACCGGATGCCCCTCCTGCACCATATCACCTCCGATCGCGTAATCTGATCCGTGTGCACCTCAAACGGCACATCGTAGTCCGGGCGTAGCGCTTTATGATTCCCCTTGGTTGCTTCATGCACTTTCCCTTAAGTTAAGGCTTTTCCTTCATGCACGGGGAGAGGTTTCTTGGCGATGTAAGTAAGTGACTTTCTTTTCTGGACCTTTCTTTCACCCTCAGGGATGTAGCTAAAAGTCTGGGGGTTAGAAAGGATTAACTGGGTGGGAGCTCTCTTTGAATACGTTAAAGGCTCACTCCGTCCAGCTTCAGATCGAAGTCCTGATTCACCAATCTCCGAGTAAGCAACCTTTTCTAATAAGAAAGGGACTCGTGCTCGCTGCTTTTCTCATCTATGGTTTCTACCATGACTAAAACACCATGCACTCCGCCGGACAGCAGCCCGGGCATGAAAGCGCATTTGGAAGCATATGTGTGCCACTTTGGCACGAGATTTCAGCTCTACTTTCATGGTTCCACTGTTCGTCGAGATCCCTTGAGTGCTGGCACGTATGTTGAGCTTTGCTTTCGAATGAGGAAAGATTCAATTGCCACAGTGCTCGCACCATTGAGTACAGTTCTTGATCATAGGTGGAGTCATTTTGCTTGGTGTCGTCCAACTTCTCACTGTAAAACGCCACTGGTCTGCCCCCCACCGCTCCTATTGCCTTCCCCTTTACCTACGAAATATTCTATTCATTTTCAACCCTCTTTACCAGAACCGAACATGGAGCCTTAGCTTCCTGCGCTCCCTGCAATCAGTCAGCCAGCAGTTGTGCCTCCCTCCATTCCTTTGCTTGATTGAAGTGCCTGCTTTGCGTGTGTGCCGAGGGATCGTCAGTCTCTTTACTTTAAAGAGTGAAATCCTATCCGGATGTTAGTCTGTCATTTTCTTTTGCAGAACGGGCAGGCTCTACTTCACCTGGACTCCTTACCAGTCCATCTGATTCTGCCACTCCCAATACCACAGGTTCCGTCATTACATTGCCTCTGCCTAAGGGGAAAGACGTAGTAGATACCTGCTGATCCAACACGAGTATGATTATCTCATCTTACAAAATATGAAACGTCGTGCAGATGATTCCATCAAATCAAGGGGCCCAATCCCGAGTTGCGGAATAAGATCAGCGAATCCGGGTCGATCACCTGCCCTCAGCCACACGTCTTAAATTGGAAGCGATCTTATATCATAATCCAGGCGGGTGGCGTTCCCGAATACCAAACAGCGATGAAAAACCGGGCTTGGACCAATGACCAGAGATAGAAGATTATTAGCCAAAGTAGATAGGGTTCAGGGGAATAGGAGAAGGCCCTATGGAGTAAAGGGAAGGGGCTTGAGCTTCTGCTGGATCAGGCAAGAAGAGGCCGAGGTAAGAATACGATTCCCCAAAGTATAGGGCAACTTCGATTCCAAAGTCCTATTAAGCTCAAAAGAAAGAAGCACTGCCCTGGAAAGCAGATATTACGAAGTGGCATTTCAAGATACGAAAGCGGATCATGGGACGGCAGCCTGCCCACCAACCAGATATGATAAATGTTGTTAGTAGTCAAATTCCTCCATCTGTTGCTCTACATCGCGATAGACCAATTGCGTGGGCGGGAAATAGGATAAAGATACGAGCTAGTACAGAGCAGGTCTCGTCCCTTTTTGTCGAGGAGGGGCTTCCCCCGTTGTCGAAGGACAGATCATTAGTTGGAGACAAACAAAGCCTCATATCACAGCACTTCTCGAAGATCATGGTTCTTAAGTGATTGTTTCTAGATCTTCGTCTAGAAAGGTGGCCCATACCTGACTTCGATGTGACGAGCCGATTGGAGGGAAGAATAGAGTCCTT
The DNA here is from genome assembly GCA_949750685.1 of Vernicia montana. Classification (NCBI taxonomy): domain Eukaryota; kingdom Viridiplantae; phylum Streptophyta; class Magnoliopsida; order Malpighiales; family Euphorbiaceae; genus Vernicia; species Vernicia montana. The sequence continues at coordinate 17,805 of CATKHJ010355124.1, read as the reverse complement.
AAATAATGCTCCGCTTCCAAGCCTCCTATTTCACATTCACACCCAGCGAGCTTCTCCTATTTGTCAATGTTCATGTGCCCCATCCTCCTATGCATCCCTGGAACCAGTTTCACTCCTATACTATGGTACGGGTCTTTGACCTACCGATCGATCCCCTTTCTGGCCTTCCCAAAGGCTACTGATCTAACCGCGTAGGTAGTCTGTAAAGAACTGCTTAGCGGCAGCTTAGCGAAGAGGCTGAGCTGAGAGCTTTCAATAGCAAAATTGTTATTTTAACATCTTTTAAGAAGGGACGACCCCTTTTGGTAGGAAGCCCTTCGGATAGTAAGAAAAGAGTGCTGGTGCTCTTTTTAATTAAGGGTAGAGTACCCCGAAGTAGCCTCAGATGTCACCCAAGCAAAATACCTATTTCACTCACTCGATTCAGGAGTTCTTGCCCTAATGTCAAATTTTGCTTCGCTAGCCTATTGAAGAGTTAGCTTTGAAAGCAAGTCAAGCATTCCAATCCCAGTGGATGAGTCAATTGCAGCAGAGTCGTGAACAAGAGCAGGGGATATTTAAACTAAGACTAATTCCGTCTATTGCTTTAATGCCCTTCAAACCTTCCACCAGGAGCTTTTTCGATGCCATCTTCATTAGCGCCGGATCCCCGGAAGACTAAGACAAGAGCCCTTCCTTGCTTTCGAGTTCGATTCTCCTTCATGTCGTAAATCTTCTTCTAAAGATGGACATTCAAAAGGAGTAAGATGAATGTTAAACTGAGCATCTTTTAGAACAGCTGATTCTAATGTCATGTCAAACCTCCTTCTCTTTAAACCGGGCATTCCCCTCGTCTAGATTTGAATAAGGGCTTTGTTTGATTCGAAAGTTGCTGATTCAATAACTACGGATAAGTAAAAGCTTGCTACAGAAATGCAGAAAAAGAATAAGAGTAAGAAAGGAAGAAAGCAGGCAAAGTCATTGAGCCTATTCTATTCCGAAAGTCCCACACATGGAATACCGTCGGCATTCTTATCCTACTTTCGCAATTGCTTTAGCGCGAGCAGCAGTCGGGTACTTTGTTGAAGAAGCAGACTGCTGATGTGCTTCCTTTCCTTTCCACTGTCTTGCTCTTTGAGTTCTGGTACCCATACCCGCTAGGGGGTTCTCCCCAATGCTAGTGGTATTCCCAATCTGCTCTCCCACTTCCGTTCATTCCCTTGTCACCAACAAGATAGCTTCTTCCTTCTAATAGAAATTGAAGGAAATCTCTGTTATGCCCCGGTGTAAAGCCGACTCATTCTGCTTCTCTCTTTTGAACCTCTTCCAATTATAGATTCTCCCAAAGAGAGAGAGGATGCTCTGATTGAAATAGTCCCTACCTATAGACAGTGAAGAGAACCTCCTTTATAATATAAGGAATGTGGTCTCGGGCCCTACCGCTCATTGCGCTACTGTCCCTACTAGAGCTAAGGAAAGGATGAAAGAGTTGCATCAGTGCTCCTTTACGGGACTAGTTCCTTAGATTTCAAGAAAGAGTTCTTGGGTTACCAGATGGTGAATGAGGGGAACCCGGCCCAGACTCTATAGAATCTTTGGGGTCACCCCTTGAACCTCAAGCCCCCAACAAACTCCTTTAACAGTCTTTCAAACTGAATAAGCGCGTGTCTTCCTATCTTTTGTGGTACCTTTGAATGTGGGATATCATACATAAGTAGGGTCTGTCTTTATCTGGGCTATAAGTTCTTCTCTTTGTCTATTTGCATTATTTTTGAAAGGGAATAAAAGGATGAGTCAAGGGCCCTAATCTCATAGGAACCCGGGAAAAGGGAAAGAAGAAAGATTGAAATGGAAGCACCCAAGCAGTTACTTTCTCAACAGACATGTGACGAGATCTCCGACTTTGCCATATTCTGTCTCACCAGTATACACTCTAGCTTCCTTTCATTGTGAGCTTGCCCTTGAACTAAGGGATTCCGTGAAATTGGATATTAGTTATGCAACATAACCAGGAGAGCGTCTAAAAGGATATCCCTCTGGAATTGCAATTGGAGAAAGGGGGCATTCTCCCGCTGAGAATCTTGCAAAGAGCGCAAAGAGCCTAGTAGTACTACCTGCAGCCTAATTCCCATCTCCGTTCTATCAAAGGCATGAAGTGAAGGAGGTTAATGTGGTTATTCCGCCAACAGATAGGCCACCGGGATGACAGCCCTAGCCCTGCTAACTCTTATGATGATTCAATTGCTTACACCGGCTACTGGTTGAGCTGCTACGAAAGCAGTTACCTTTCTTACAGCAGGGCAGATCATTTCACAGTTAGCAAATCTTTCTTCTGAACTCTCACAAAAGAGCTTACTCTCTTCCGAAACACCGGATGCGGTTAGAGAGAATTCTAGCAAAACCTCTTCTCGAAAAAAAGTAAAGGGGATAGGATAGGATCTATTACTAATAAATTAGGCACTTCACATAGGGGGATTTTTGCTTTCTCAGAATCGGTTTCGGGCGATGTGTGTCCTACTAGTGATGTCGAAGATGATTTGGTACTGGCGCTAGAAGGCGCCGCAGTTTCTGAGTTGTTAGACCATGGATCCGGCGAGTCCTCCTCAGATTCCATCATCCAATTCCCGGAGAAATCGTTTAGCAAAGCACTTATTTCCTGAGCCCCTTCCATTCAAGTCAAGGTGAGGCAGTTTCTTCTTTACCTAATAAGAACCAATGTAATAAGAATGTAAGATTCTCCGCACAGATCAAAAGACCCTGCCGAAGCTTTCAAAGCAATCTTTGCTGCTGGAAGGAAGGCTAGAATCTTCTTTCACAATCGCTTTCAAAAGCTTGTGTCAAAGTCCTCTCGTCTACCGATCTGGGACCCCTATGTTTACCGATCTCTCTCGTTCGACTTTAGCTACCCGTCCGATCACTTTCAGAGAATCTGTCCAGCTTGAGGAATAGAAATCTCCCAAGGAAGTAGGTGACACATCCGAACAAGAAGAATATAAGCAGACTAAGGAAGCAGGAACCGGACGGTTCAGGGTGTACACTTAAGGCTTTTTCGCTATCGCTCTCCGCCCAACTATATTTGAGCAATCAAAACGGTTCAGAGCACTATATCTTTGCTTTGGACTCTCTTTAAGAATATGCCCTATCTGCATTTCCCGAGAAAGAACTCAGCGATCGTGATTCACTTTTTGCATCTGTCTCTGTTCAGCTTGGAAAAAGAATTTCTTCTTCTTATTGCGAATAAATAACTTGACTGACATATGACCTATGTGTTTTGAAAAGATTCAGATGTATACTTGAGCATTACTATGATCTCATAATCTCACAATAGCCTCACTCAGGAAAGAAGCTCTGTAAGTCCTATTCTTGAAGATTTCCTGCCTCTCTTAGAAGATATCTGTTCTCAGGTTTCGCATTCAATTATGAAACTAACTAATTCTAATCTTCTAAGCATCTCGAATGCAAATAACAAGGCAAGATCGATTCAAGTAGAAGCAAGATTTAGAATCAGTCCTCAATATCAATAAGAGGCTCGTTGAGACCTACTTGCAACCTACTCTAGACAACCTCTGAACCGAGAAAGTCACCTGCTGTCTATTATACTCGCGTAGAGTATTCCGCTCGCTTTTCTCAACAGGTCTCAACGAGCCTCTAACTATCTTGCTTGACAACCTTGTCCGCTAGCTGACTGGCTTGATGTAATAACTAGAATAACTATATTCACTCATCTAACTAGCTTTCCAAAAGGAAAGAGAGTGGCGAATGAACTAACATGAGTCTATTACTAAACTGTTCAATGAGTCAAATCAAGGGAAGAAAGACTAGAAGACTGAAAGACCATAGCTTGCTGGCTTGAAGAAGAGGAGATCAACAGGGAGGAAACTGGCAACAAGGAAAGAAAGCTAACATCCCTTATTACTATCTTGACAACTTTCAGTGTAGACTAGAATACTGCTTACGAACTTGCCTTGAGGAGTAACGGATATACTTCTTGAAGAAAACCCCAACCCCGGCTTATGTTCTGGCCTTTCATGGGAGTTTACAGGTCCCGGTCCCACTCAAAAACAACTGCTGTCAACCGCAACTCAATCAACTCAAAACCTATTTGAAGAGAAACAAACCTGCTGCCCTTATTCCATTTTCTATTTATGAGAACAGGGCATTCTACTTTAGCTGGCTGGCCTTTAACTGTCTTAGCTCCAATAACTTTTCTACTAACAGGCCTACAGCTTCAAGGTCTACAGCAAAAAGGAACTATCTAAATAGAATGAGAATGCGGATTCCATTCCTTCCATAGGCTAATCGTTTTAAGTCAAGTTCTTAAGCATTTTATGAGTTAAGCTTAACTTAATAAGCAAGCGAGCTAGTTGTTGGAGTGAGAAGGTCCTCTTTAAGCGAGTAGGAGAAAGCTAGTGCGAAAGCAGGATATTAAATAGCCAAAAGAATATCCCTTCTTAGCATAGTTCATATTCTTTCCCGGGTAGGGCTAGTAAGAGATACATTGCCCTTTTCTTAGGGGTCCTTGCGAGCCGAGCGAGTGCTACTGCACTTTACAGTCAAAAAAAAAGTGCAGTTCTCAATTGCTGGCCCACTGGTGCTTGAAGTGGAATCTCCAGCTGCCACTGCAGATCTCCTTTTTGCCTTAAAGAGGGTATCCTAATCCAAGATCGTAAGCGAATCAGAAAATTACTGTATTCTTTATTGCAAGGAAAGAAGGAAAGAAATGTGGGTTTGAAGGAATAAACTAAGAAAGCCTCTGATGAGCAGGCTCTTTTTGGCCCTGACTATCAAATCTTCTCTCTCTGAGAAAAAGTATACTTTCTTTCTTTCATCTAAGCGGGCCCTCCCCTATGATGTTAAGTAGAGGGACAGATCACTCCAAAAAAAGAACCTTTCTCTTATATTATATACGAGCCATGGATGATACGATTCAAAGAGACAAGAACCTATTCTTGCAGCCTATTCTTGTTCAGGAAAGCCCGTCTTTTTTGCCTACTCTTGGTGCCTAAAGGCAAAGAGCTTCTTCAATAGACAAGTCGAGCAGTCAAGCAGCAGGGTTTCAAAGCAAGTCCTACTGTCAAGCAAAAAGCTTGAGCGCTTATTCCGTACACGGCGAATTCCAGCTTCACAACGACCAGCTCCAAAGATCACAGTAGCTGAAAGCAGAAGTTCCGAGTCGATTCAAGTCAAGAAGACCGACCGAGGTCTTTTAAGAAGGGCAAGGAATACCATTACTGAACCGGCGAAAAGCTAACCTCTCTACTCGACTCCGGTCAGGAACTATTCTTTAAATTCAAGCCTTCTACTGTACTGTTTAGCATTAGCAATCTACCTGCCATTGAGAGAGAAGAGTTAATTAGTAGATAAGAGATTCGGATGAAAGGTTATCGCAAGTCAGTAGCCCTTTCCTTATGAGAGGAGATGCCGAGGAGAAGAAAGAAAGGATTGAGACCAAAGAGGAATGACGGGGCAAACTGGGATCAAAAGTGACCTTCCTTTCCTTTAACCGCCTAGATTTAGATCTAAAATCAAAAGTAAGCTTCAACCGGCATGAAAGAGTAAGATCACTGGCAGCTAACCTTCAAATAAACACGGAATGCTCGAGCAATGTGAGAACACAGGGCTATAAATAGAAACTATAAAATAAGCTTTTGAGAAAAGAGCTTGCTTGGCATGTCAACCCGGGAACTCTTCCTCTTCTTTCTTTTTTTTTTTAAGAATAAGCACCGCACCCACTTTCTTGCCCGGAAGTCTCTCTATACTTATTGGAAAGATATAAGACCTGAGATGAGAGCCTTAATGCTTTCTTTACTTTAATGCTAGAATGCATTCCCGGACCAGCTTAAACTATTAATACTTTTTTATTAACCTTTCCAGTTACGCTACGGAATGATAAAGCTATCCAAGAAGTAGACAGGCTGTTCATTAATTTATATTTCTAATATGAAAGGAACATCCCGTAGAAAGCTTTATCCTAAATCCTATAAATAATGAAGATCATAACTGAACGGAAGATAACAGCCGGGAAGGATATGAGAGACTACGGTTCAAAGCTTCCGAACGAAGATCTGGATCTGCTGAACCTGAGGCATAAGGAAAGAAGCAAGCTGCTTTATTTATTTATGTTTATGCTTGTGGCATGCATGATATTATGTAATAAAACAGTCGGCTGACTAAAAAAAAAGCTGACAATTTGCCTATGGCAAAGGGTTCCACTCCCTTACTGTATCCTTCTCTGAGAAGGATGTCAACCAATCAAGCAAGTGACATATTAAAGTCTGCTTACATAGCTTAACTGTTCTCTTTCCAACTATTGACATCTTTGCTTGAAAACGAAAATCAAACTAGTGAAGCACGATTAGCTCGTTTATTATTTAGTATAGTAGCAATCCGGCTAGCTTATAAGCATTCCATTGAAACTGAATGAAGGAAAGGACTACACAGAAAGGTAATTTCAAATTCTTTTTGAATTTCTATTTTAAATTCTATTTTTAAATAGGTGGAAACTATATAATCTGACAGGGAAGGGAACGAAGCCATATATGGGGACTCTTTCGATTCTATTGTATTTAACCAGGCACTCTATGCCAGTAACTCAAGTAATTTCTAGCAAATCTTTGATTTGAATGCCAGGTAAGGAAAGGAAGTAAGCTGGCAGGCAACAATCCCTGTTTTCTAAATCATTCCTGTGATTCAAGTCAGACGGCTGGTAATCCTTTCTATAACTAGGAAACTAGGAGTTAGGGAAGTTTCTTTCTTCGGCCGGTAAGGAAGTATGAAATCGGAATTGGCAGCTTTAGAGGCTTCTACGCTAGAAATATAAAGCTTAGTCTGCCCAAGCCGAAAGTTCCTGTGGAAACGTATTACCGGTTCTTATTAGGGACTGATCAGAGATAAGCTGGTATGGCTGCCAGCTCATTTCATAGCTAATTAGCGATCAAGTAGTTCAAAGCTTGGGCTCAATTAGAAAAAAAAGATCCCTGTGATCGGGAGTAAGAAGGAATTGAATCGATTGACTGAGGAAGAAGAAGAAAAGAAGAAAAAAAGAAAAGAAAAGGTATTTCTACCGTCCCGCAAGAAATAGAATAATAAGTTAAGGAACGGGGCTTGCAACGATGGAAGGCTTACGGGATAGGGGCATACTCGTATAAAAAATTTCCTAACTAAACCAATTTGGGTGATAGACCCGCGAAGCAAAAGCATTTTTCCTAGCATTGAACCTTACTTCAAAGACTGGAAAGCTTACAACACAGGTAATAGAGCGAAGCCTTAGGCTGATAAACTGATTGAAGGCAGACCAAGAGCATTACCTACGAGGATTTATTAGGATGGCTCAAAGACTGATTCGGTCTTTTCCTCAAAGGCGGATACGATTGAACTCGCTTTGGACTACGAGAGAGCTAGACAGCGGGGATGAAAGGTTTGCGAGGAAGAATCAATGGCCAATGGTTCTACAACTGCAACAGCACTTACTGAAAAGACTATTCTACGACCAGCCGCCTACTTAATTACACTTCCGGCATGGCATTAAGCAAGTTCCTTCTTCTGCGAATATGGGATAGACCAACAGCCGGTACGGGACTAAGGGACTGTGGGAATAGCGAAAGCCCAGAAGACCTTCTTCAATAGCTGCGGAATATGCCAGAAAGCGAAGCCAAGAAGACCGTCTTCAATAGCTGGGGATTATGATTAACTTCCCTCACAGAGAAGGAGATAGCTTCAAATGAAACAAGGAACGGAACTTCAAACAAAGAAGGGGCCCTCACTGCATTTACTCCCCCGTCGGCCTTGCCCCATTATGCGATGAGAGGATCGGGCTTTGCCCTTTTTAGTCTGGAATTTCACTTCACTTTTGTCCGCCTATCACTATTTTCACTTTACCAAATGGACTTCAATAGCCCCTGCTCCACTCCAAGAACTCATGCTCCTTAAAGAAGGTATACCATCCTATACACGAACAAGAAAGCCAAGGCAAATGAAAAGATGGCTAATCCAGTAATGTCGGCTTCGTATGGCTTAATCCTTTCAGACAGGTAGAATGAAAGCCTCGAACAGAAAGGGCAGGAGAGCGTCCCGGATTCAATCTTTTCTGATGCCTACTATAGATCTCTAAATGTACGCCCCGTGGGTTTTTCTATTGATGAAGTGATCGCCCAACCATTTTCTATTGACCACACAATCATCTACTCAAAGTCAAAGCTCAAAACCTGTCGTTGGGAAGAGCAAAGCTTTCTTGAGTAATATGGCCGCACTGAAGCCATAGCTAAATAGGAATAAGAAAAAAGTAGAAATGCCATAAAAAAGAGTGCCAGGTCCTTCTTTCGGAGAAAGTGGCAGGCGCATGTCTGGGGTGATAGCACGGACTCCCTGTAAGTGAATAATCAAATTCAAAAAAATGAAAGACGAATCACGAGTTCGAAGATGCATAAAAAACTCCTCTGCGAGCTGAGAACACTTAGGAGCGAGTGTTTTCATCTGAGGATAATGAAGATCTTAAGGTAAGGAGGCGTGCTCGACGAAAGAGTTTGACCTCAAATTACCTTCTCATAGTTTGGATGATCGGTTCGATCTTTATACGCCCAATAGATTGTGTCCGAATCGTCATCATGAGTCCTTCCAACTGCAGCACCTAAAGTCGCGTATACTCCCGATTATGGCAAGGCGGGCTATGGAGTCCTATTATGGCGATGCTGGCTACTTAAGGTCCATATACTGGGATGTAGTGGGCTATCCTTCAACCGAGAAAGCTGTTGTCCCTGGTTTAGGTAGCGAATAGCCCATACAATGGAGATGAGGCCGGGCAGGAAAACTATTAGAGTATGTGCACGAGAACGGACAGCTATGAGCTCCTATCCGCACTAATGGATGAGTGCCTAAACCTTTCTAAGAGTACTTCTGCTTGAGGAAGATTGCCTTGGATTGACTCTCGGTCATGTAAGGTTTCCTCCTTCTTACGCATTCGTATATTATAGAATAAGCTCAGAGAGTGGAATTCATCCTCTATACAAATGATGCTTATTCCCTCTCCCTTCGATTCGGGATATGGCACCAGCTACTCTCTCTTTCCGATCTTTCTTTCTTAACTGAACTTCCGTAACTGAGGAATCTCCAGCAGCCGATGTTCCGGTTGAGGTTTAAGAATCTGGGGACTCCACCACTCTTTTTAAACTACTCTTTATTGGGTTAAGCCCTACTGGGTCAACTACTAACCTTTCAGTTGAGTTAGCTTCCGCTTGAAAACCCCTTCCTCAAAGAAAGAGTTACTGACCCTAAAAGAATCTTTGGTTTACTCTTCAACTAATGGAATATCCGAAACTGCTAGATTGGCTGCAAGATCAGGTGCTTAAGTTGCAGTTTCGAAGATAGCAGCAGAAGAATTCTATTCTTAAATGAAGAAGAGAGTGAAGTTCTTCTATTATATTAGAATAGTCCGACATGAACTTCACCACTCACTACATATGCTCTTTCTGTGATTTAGATCCTTCACTCTTAGCGAGACGAATGCTTCGAACCTTCCAGAGTCAAGCTTCTTCCTTTGCTAGGCTTTCAAAATGAGAGTCAAAGGCGGTATGTATATCGCTTTTTGCTTGCGCTAGAAAGAACTTAGTGCGAAGGGCTATGGAGTCTAATGAGACTTTGATCTCCAAGAAGAAATTATCTGGCTGGAAGGAGAAAGAAGAAAATGGGAGTCCCTACTATATTCTAATTATAGGATCTTATTAAAAAGACAATTAGATTCCGTTTTCCTCTTAAAAATTCCTCTATCTATTCCCGGAGCTGGTTAAACACAAATCTACTTTTCTTTTTAATAAGATCTTATAATAGCCCTAAAAGCTGCCTTCTTACCTCTTTAGTTAGCGGAGAGTCAGTGCCCTTTCTGGGCAGAAGTGATAGACGTTAGCTATCTTCTCTTTTCCCCTTTCCCTTCCCAAAGTCAAAAAGTAAACCATTGCCGGTATGCAATTGAAGTCTTGAATGCGATATCTGTAGTTACAAGAGATTGAAGTTCTGTATCAGCTTCATCGATTGATGTTGTTGAAGTAGCGGTTGCATTATCCATTTCAGTTTTTTGAATGGAAGTTGGGAGTTCCGGAAGCGCGCTCTTTCTTTATTAACTATTTGAAACTCTTTTATCTTCTTGATCTTAAACTTCTCTGACGAAGAAGTCAACTGTTAAGCTATCTATCGGGGGCCTCTTTCAGCCTCACAACTTCCCTACAGCACCCTTGCTTGAGTGCTCTGCCAAAGAAGTGGTTTTATCCAAAGTCGGCATGAAATCTAAGGCTTTGCGCTCTTTGTCCGAGGACGATCTCCTAATTGCTAGTCCGAATCAAGGGCCAAAGTCCGAACTCATGATTTGACGGAAGCTGTTCGACTGAATGATCTCCTGACTCGACTAAAAAAGAATGGACGCACTCTGCCCCCAGCAAAGGACTTCGTTGGAGGAATAAAAAAACCTCAACTCGATCAAAGAACTGAGACCCAGCTTTCTTCCTCAATGAAACTCAAGATTGATGGCTTTCTGCTGTGACTTGCAAAACCGTTTTTGAGCTCTAATGCTGGAAGGCGGATTGCTAAGGGCCTGAGACAAGTTCGGACCTCTTGATTGTCGTCGATTATTCGATTGGTTTGTCCTCGTATGAGCGCTTGGAATATCAGGTTTTGAGCTCGATGGACGAGGAAGTTTCTCCTGTGATGAGCCTCGTACAATCAAGGTTTTTGCCCTAAATTAACATTTAACCTGTTGTTTCGTAACTCTATCGTATAGTGATGGATCTTTTTCACTTCAACCGGCAGAAAATGGTTATAAGTCCTCAAGGCGGTCGCATCAACCTACCACCAGTGCATAAAGTTCCCTTACTGGGGAAGTGTCTTCGTCGTTTACGGAGACCCCCCGCCAGAAGGGTACAATCAAGACACCATCTCTCATCTCCCATCAGCATACCCAGCGCCTGAGCAGTCAAAGCATAGACCAGGCTTTGAACCAATGTTATCTCTATGGGACCTTCATCATCCGCGGTCAAGGCCGTTCAATCGACGTCCGACGTCATGTGGATTATCATAAGTATGAACGATCAATCAAAGCAGAAAAATGGACTTTCTCGTAGAGCTTGGCCATCTTCTATGGCGAATGGGCTATGAGCCATTAAAGGCCTGGTAAAAAGGACGCAAGGAAAAAGAAACCAGTGGCAAAGGACAAAAAGCAGAAAGGTTTGGGGTACATCCGGGAAGGAGCTCACCATCAAATCAAGATCATGACCAAGCCAAAAGGATGGCATCCACCTTTGACCTGGACCATACATACCTACTTCAAAAAGAGTATGACCACCTAATAAGAATAAGGCCGGTTGATGAAGGTCCACTTGTCCAAGCTCAGTGAAGAGGACGTCTGGCAGCACCTCTTCTCGATCAAAGAAAGCCGCACGACAATTCTCTGATCCGATTTAGGCCTAGGACCCAACTCCCTTCCTTTCACAGGTGACTCCGACTCCTAGGGCGAGCTCCCAAGCGATTGATTTATTAAGACTAAACGTCTTACCTTAGTCGTTGGCCTCGCACGTACGAGTGCTGCTTTCAGATGCGTTTTTCCCCATTCTTTTTTGGCCTTTTGAAGAAATATTGAATATAAGAGTTAATAAGGCAATCTACGATCTACGAAAAAAAAGAGTATGTTTTTCCTAGGCATAAGCTCTACTTTCTCTCTCTTATGGTATTCCCACATTGATTTATGATTATACGTTACTCTTTTCACTATTATAATATATATATATTTTATTTTAATATTGCTATGAATAATCCATTCTTTTTTGTTGATTACCTAGTTACCGCCCCGTGGGTCCTATCATTTCCTTTTTTTGCGATTCCGCTTCATTTTTCTTCTCTATGAAGAGAAGAGGAAAAGTTCCACATCGTCTCCGTAAACTCTTCTGGAAAGACTCTCTCCCGAATAAGCTAGAGTAGCTGCTATCTCTTTCTCTGTCATGGCGAAAGTGGAAGTACGAATAGAAGCTGCTGGTCAAAGAGATATCGTTCCTCTCTCGAAAGATTTAATCGCAAAAAGTGTCTTTGAAGGAACTATTACAAATGTGGTGCATATTATGTCAATCAGTTGACTTCCTTACACTTGAGTTCTAGCTTTCCGTTGGATTGCTTTGGATGTTTCCTGCTTTCAGGAAAGTAAGCACTATTCCCACATTGACTCGAAAATCGATCTTTGAATCAAATGGCACGCAGACTAATTCTTCTAGATTAAATGCTTTTCCTCCCAGAAGCAATAGGAGCATGTATTGCAGATGAGGCTGGGGAAGTTGCCACTAAAGTTTCACTACTACGCCCTCGAGAAAGTGAAATCTCTGACTTCTTATCTTAAGCTGGAAGCTGACTCGATACGGACTCGCCACGCTTAGGAAATAGGTGGCTTCGCACCTTCTCAAGCGCTACGCCCCTTATTGGCTTTCTGTTCATTGGCATCATTTCCCCTTGCGGAATCGAAAAATCTCTTTTTAGAGAAGCAGAAGTATTTAAAGCAAGGAGAAGGATAGTTGAGAAAGCCGCGAGGAATATTCTCATCCGTTTGCAGGGACTGAAAAGGAGATTTTCAAGAATGAGAATCTCTCATTGCTGGAGGGAGGCGAATAGAGCGAGGTGGTGCCAAAAAGTAGTCGGAGTCGACCTTGGGGAACGGATGGCGTCTCAGGGCCCCTGCTCACCTATCCGGAATTGGGTCATAGACTAGTCGCTTTAGCGCCATACAAAGGGTAAAGACTGGTAACACCTTAAGTAAGACAGCTCAGAAAAAGACTTAAGGAAATCCGGGCTGCTTCCCTGGATGAGGTAGTTTCCGCAGGTTATATTCTATTACGCAGCCACCCACCTATTCGTGATAGGTGAACGAATCACCTAGGTGAAATACTTCTTATTTATAGAAGACCCTGGCTTCCATTTCTCTATTCTAAGGTATACCCCTGTAACAGGATACTCTGGTACACTGCGCAAATTCGTCGACATCCGGCATCTCAGTTTGTACCTTCTCAAAGGTATTAAAGTCGCTAGATTCAAAAGTGTGCCCTTCGATCGCGGTGCTTTACCATCTGACGCAGTCCAACTTATCCCTGCTAACCCACAACTAAAGCACCATGACTCTTTGATTCCGAAATGCGGGCGAGGGCATTCCATCAGAAGGGACACATCACACACCCTAACTCCACGAAGGGATGGAATAGACAGGCACAAACCGTTGACCCGGTAAGATCCAGATGGGCACACAAACTGTTCAGGAAGTGAATGAAGCAAGAACTCGTCCGATTTCGAACATCGGTCAGAGGCGAATTGAAAGCTAAGCAGTGGTAATTCTAAAGAATTATATAAGCACCAAATACAACTGATTCAACCAGGAAAAAAACTTCTAACCAAAAATCTCATAAGAGAAGAGCCTCTTTAGTCATCGAGTGAATCAAGCGTCGGGCCCAAAGAACTCTCCAATCGTGCACCGAAATGGGGCCGGAGAGTCGGGAACCTTCGATCGCCTACGATCCTTTATGGCTATAGTGACTGGGATATTTTTTCTATGCTTTCTTCGCTTCGGAGGCGGGAAAAGAGCCCTTTGAAAGAGCTTCTCCATCGGGCGACTTCACTAAAGGGATTTCTATTTAAGATTAAGAGCTGGGTTTGGATCCCAATATCAAGACAATATCCTCATTAACTCAATGGCTATGTCCGGATCGCCTCTACGCTTTTCGCCTGCCGCTCCCGATGCTTTTCCTTTTGGGTTGGGCTAACTTGAATCAGTTGACTTCTAGTTGAAACTACTCCTCATCCGAGGTGGAATGCTTTTCTGCTGTTCAAAGAAATGCTTCCAAGTTTGGTCTGGGCTCGATCCCAATAGCCTGAGTTCTGTTCTTTACCTGCTATTCCTTCTTATTGATGCACAGTGAAAGCTCCATCCCTTTCAGACTTTGTCTCATCCCTAGGAAAGACAAATGCCAGTCTCAGGTCAACAAATCCTAGTAAGACTGACTTTGCAGCAGATTCCATGGCATCGAACGAAGAGGCATTCATTTTCTCACAATCATCTGACTCAACAGCTCCGTTCCTGATCTTACGCTGATCCGAGGTGACCGGCCCTTCGACCCCATTTATTCGAGGCACTACTGAAGGGCACATTGGGCCTGTCAGTTTCTCAATCGAAGGAAGAGAACGAGATTGAGGACGTATCTTACTTACGATCTTTTTTTGCAGCATCCATGAATCTTAATTAACAACACCGGGCAATGAAAAGGAAATCGCACCACCGACCATACCTATGATTAAATAAAAGAAGACCGCTCGCCAACTACTATGATTAATAGGACTACCATTGAACCGGCTTTCCTCTCGTTATACCTAATCTCTATCTAATCTATTCACAGCAAGCAGTCAATCCCATCCTGTCCCCCTTCTTTTACTGGAATTCCCATCGAGCCACGCGCCTCGGCAGAGCCTTTCCCCCTCCTTTACTTCAACCTATACCTAATGATTCAAACGGTAAATCCATGCAGGAATGGATGATTACGCCAACAAATCTAGTTCGAAATGACAGCCTTAGCTATACGAATTGGAAGAAAACTGATAATAGGATTTTTTCGTACATAGATAAGGTAGTTTACTTGCTTACTTGTTAGAGTAAGGCAAAAGAGAATAAGAGATTTTTGACACCCCATTTGCTGCTCAAACCGTAGCAGGAAATGCTATTCGTACAGTCTTCTTAGAAATACGCATTGAGCTTTCTTTCCTGCGCTAACCCGAGAAAACCTTAGCTTAATTCTTCAATCTTATCAAAGTGAATTCAAAATTTCACTCTTCTGTAACCTATACGAAAGCACCTTTTATTGCAAACATAGCTGCTTCTTCTATACCTGCTGATTCACTAGCGGGCTTATTCCCACAGCATCCTCTTAAATAACAGCTTCCCACAGAGCTAGGCAAGTCATACTGGGAATGCTTCTTTGAATTGCTGGATAAAGATGCCCGGGCAAAGAAGAGACAGACTTGCTTGTTGGGAAGTTTGACAGTCTTTTTCCGAATTGGCTGATAACCTGTACCTATGTGTTTGAAAGCTATCTCCTATTGCCAGTTCCGTCAGCTTCTTGCTACATATTACACAAGGTCTGAAATGGTATAACTAGCTATCAGATAGAATTGAGATCCCACTGTAAAGATAAGATCTGAGGAACCTGTCTTTCTGGTCCGGAAGGGCCTGGTATGTCCCTGCTAAATCGATTCCTCTTGGCTTTCCATTCTATGGTTGCTACTTAGGAACTCGAACTCTAACCTGCTTTGCTTTGCAAAAACTTATAAAGATCTTCCTGCTAAAGGTGACTGGAATCTTCTCAATCTAAATGAATGGTTCTCGAAGGTAGTGTTAAGAAGAAAGCTTCTCTGTACAGATATAGTTGATTGGTATTTGGTATGAAGACCAACAGTTTATTGGATCGAAAGTCTAATTCCGGGCTAAGAAGGTAAATCGGGAAAGCAAGCAAACAACTCCTACTCTGAGAACTGGTTACAGGAGTACATCCTCAGAAGCGGAACTACCTTTCGTGATTGAGCTACTGGAAATAGCCCCATCACTAACTATCAAAAGGAGCTCAGACAGCTAGACTAACTCATATAAATTGAACTACCTGGACTCGTGCATACACAGGTCTTGCTCCTAATATAGTTACAGGAAAGCTAAAAACCCTCAAAGCAAGGAATCACTCTAACCCAGATGTTACAGCCGGCTTTCCCCTCGACTCGAACTACCTTATGACAAGCTGAGAAATCCTTAAGGTGAACAGAGACTCAGAACTTCTTGACTGCAGAGGAGAGTTACGAAGGTCGGGGTCACTACTTCTTGCCGATCTTAGAGGAAGCGCAGGATAAGCAGTTGAGGTGACAAGGTCCTGCACATTAGGAGCTCTTCTTCAATATTGATGGGTGGAATGTCACTGAGTAAAGGAGTTCAAAAGCCAGGGTCCCCTTACTTAGTCATTTTCAAAGAGCCTCTAAGCTAGCTATAAGAGCGTTAAATAAGCCTTAAGCTAAAGACAGTCTCAACAAAGAGAGATTAGACTATTCGAATGTTTACAAGCAGAAGTTAGACTCGCAAAGTATACTGCACTGACTCCTATGTGAATCTCTTAAAACCGAATGAAAATAGAGCCTAAATCAAGCTGTGAATCGAGAACGGCTAACTACAAAAAAAGGAGTCAAAACCCATCTTACTCTGCGCTTGTTGCTACTGTAGCCGATGTGGTTCCATTCCTGTCTACAGTGATATATGCTTGAGATCCCGTACCTTTCATCGCAAAAAGTACAGTTACTTGAACATAATCTGGAGAGTAAGCTATAAAGGCTTATGTGTATATTGCTACTTTTTGTAGTTCCAGTAGTTGGAGAATCAATTCTATCCCTAATAATATATTACGCAGTGCGGTAACTCAATTCAATAAGTATTTTATTTGTCCTTTCACGTTTCTCCGATGCGGCAATCCGTTAACAGAAAGAGTTAGCTAAGCAGAGAGTCAAGAGTTGATAAAACTGCTTCACCCCTTATGTGTGCAAGAGTAGGCCAGGCAAGCCAGTACAGGAGGTCAGTGGAGGGGGGTTTAGCTGATAACGGAAACCTGGGTGAGACTAGAACCCTTTCTACTTTCTATTAGATTATAAGGAGGGTATATGGTTTCTGGTATAGGATGCCTATTTTGATTTTTACCGGGAAATGTCAAGGGTGCACTTTTTACAGTCAAGTAAGTTTGGTAAGTGAAGCTTTAGCTTTCCACCAAAAGACCGAGAATTTGTCTCCGTTCGATTGAAATGCCCGTAAATCAGCTATTTCGTCATTTAACGCCAAAATGGAATTCAATTAGTTGGGGTCGGAATAAGAGCTTCTACTACAAAGGTTGAATTGTGTCAAAGGTGTAGCTGGTCTATGAGTGACTCCTTTGTTTGTGTTCACGGATAAGCTATAAGCTAAGGTAAGTCTTCCCTTGGTGAGGAGAGGGCAAGGCAATGAAATTGGTTCTGTATTTGCATACGAGTATAGCCCAGAAGGATATCTGGCCTAAGAAGGTTCAGTGATAGGGAAACATGTGAGGTACCACGTCCTTGCTTTTTCTGTGCTGTGGAAGAATCTCGTCTGGTCTCATCCACCAAGTCTTGTTCAGCTTCTGAAACAAAGAAGAAAAGTTCTGGGTAATTAGCCCAACCAACCTTTCAGTATCAGCTGAGGTGGAAAAAAAGACATCTACCTTTGAGAGAGCTTTTCCTTCCTTCACCCACTACGCGGTAAGTCCCTTTATGTCGTTCCAAAGTCTCGAAAAACGGGGGAAGAGCCGAACCCTTGATGTGAGATTCTTCGTGTTAGGGAGACAAGGGTTTAGCTAAGGAATTAGAGCAGATTAGAACTTTCATTCTCACCGGAATTTCTTGCTTTGACTGTAACTGGCCGAATCAGTTTCGCAGCATGGTTGATTCCCCCAAAGAAGGGAGAAAAGTTAGCCTACAATCGCGTCTTCTCTTAATTCTTATATTTCGATATAAATATCCCTCGCTCACTTACAGGCGCACGTACAGGACGTGTTAGCCTTACTTCTGAGATTGTATTAGAAACTGTTGAAAGATCCTCCGTCTAGTGGGAGTAGCGAATCCCCTTTCTGTCAGTGAAATCCGCTCCAAGCCCTTCGAACGAAGAAAAGTCTGTCAGCTAACTCCCAGTTAAGAGAGATGCCGGTAAGTCAACCAACCCCAACCCTTAACTATTTACCGCTTCCTTCCTTTCCGGCTTAGTCTAGTCGAGTAGTAAACATT
>CATKHJ010355070.1:0-23427 GCA_949750685.1 Vernicia montana | reverse complement strand
TGATCTTTTGGGAGAGAGGGTGCCCCCATTTTGGAAGGATAATGAAAAGTGACTTGGTTATTCAGCTTTAGGAAAAAAGTAAAGGCTAGGTCAGATTTTGGCCTTGGAGGATGAGGTCATTCTTGGAAGGATGATGAAAAGTGGCTCGGTTAGGTTTGACCCTTGAAAGGCTCAATCAGGTATGGCCTAGAAAGTTATATTGGAAGGCTAGGTCAGGTTTAGTTTGAAAAGTTATCTTGGAAGGCTCGGTCAGGTGTGGCCTAAAAGGTTATTACGGAAGGCTCATTCAGGTGTGGCCTAGAAGGTTATTTTAGAAGGCTCAATCAGGTGTGGCCTGGAAGGTTATGCTGGAAGGCTCATTTAGGTGTGGCCTGGAAGGTTATTCTAGATGGCTAGGTTAGGTTTAGCTTCAGAAAAGATTAGGTAGGAAGACTCGGTCAGGTATGGTCTTGGAGAAGATTAGGTGGGAAGGCTCTGTCAGATTTGGCTTTAGAGAAAATTAGGTAGGAAGGCTTTGTCAGGTTTGACCTTTTCAAAAGGAGAAGATTTGGGGTTGGCTTTTATGTGACCCATCTGTTAAGAGTTTGCCTCTGGACATGGCTTTTGAAAGTGATTTGACTAGTTGGTTTGCCCTTTGATTTTGCTTGGATCTGGGAGGATGGTATGATTTGCTAAAGAAGCATGGGATGGGTTTTAACTGGTTTGGACCATTTTTAATCAACATGAGGAGGATAGGCTTTGGGAACCATAGCTTAACTTTGGTTTTTTCAAGGAAACTGAGCTTTAAAGATCATGAGAGACTTAAGGAACTTGGGATTTTTTGTGGGCTTGGCCCCTAGAAAATGAGATTTCTCCAAGGAGACTTAGGTTTTGAAAGAATGGTAGGTTGGACTTTTTGAAAAGTGTTAGGGAGGTTGTATGATTTTGCTATTGAAGCATGATTTATGAAGAAGACAAGTACAACTTATCTTATTGTCTGAGACTGAAGAGACTTTTAGATTGACAGGACTCTTGGGGGAGACACTGGATTGATTTTGGACAACGACTCAAAAGACGCACCCCTTAACTGATGATAGGAGCTATTTAGCTTTTTGAGTTAAAAGACTTTGACAAACGACTTGAAAAATATACCCTTAATGGATGATAAGGGCTACTTAGCTGTTTGAGTTAAGAGACGTGACGGATGATAAAAAGGATAAACCCCCTATTGAACGATAAGGGCAATGTGACAAATTGACTAAAAGATGATATGGAGGAAATACCTATGATGGACTGACAGAAGACAATTCGGAAGGTGAGCCCCTAATGAGGGATCGACTAGAGGATGATAACTTAGGAAAAATATGCCCTTAATGTAGGATAAGGACATAAGGGACAGAATGATTTGACCATGATGACTCTTTTTTTCTTTTTAGCTCTAATTTCTGCCCGAGCCGCCCTTTCGAGTTTTCAACTCAACGAGCTTGCTCTAATTTTTGCCTAAGCTGCCCTTTCGGATTTTTAACTTAGCGAGCTAATCAATGAATTTTGGCATTTAAAAATGATTCCACCATGATTTGGGCTACCGCTTCCCTTCATCTTGGGGCTCTGACCTTTGTCTAGATCACTCCATTGAATTCTTTGGTCTAGAGAGAAATCTTATGAGGAGATCAGGTCCTTTTTGAGATTGTTGCCCCTTGTTAAGGTGCTATATTTGATTACCCAAAAGTGCAATGGGTAACTTTATTGGATTGCCTTTAGCTTCGCCTGCTCCAACTAAAGAGATCGCCACTTGGTGTTCTTTATTATTTTGACTATCCTTTGATTAAAAGCTGGTGAAGCGGCTGCTAATGCGGGCATAAGAAATACCTCAAGTTTTAATTTGTCCAAGTCATGGTGGTGATCATGGTGAAATGTAAATGCTTGCCAAAATCCATTGATTATTTATTTATTTATTTTTTGAGACACAACTACTTTAGACTAAACAAGAAAGATGAGAAAAGAGAAGTGCATGAAAAACATAAATGTTTTATTACAAAATGAGAAGATAGTACAAAATAGAAGAAGAATACAAAAATGACAGACTCATACTCGAACTCAAACTTGGACTTTGAGTATGGACTCTAAACATGGACTCATACTCAAATTTGGATTTGGACTCGGACTCGGATTTAGATTCAATCTCAGATAAGTCAGATTAGTTGTGATTGAACTCCTCCATAACATGCTACTTAGGTAATGGTGAGGTGGGCTGAGGTAGGGTCTGTTTTTCATATAGTTATGGATTTGGCTTAAAAGGGAAGGTGGCATGTCAGTCTTAGCCTCAAAGGTCATGGGGTTCAATTTCTTCATCACTATTCAAATCAGTGGTGGAAAATTCAGGTTGAAATGATTCCTTTTATATGCAATCTTCAATCTTTGAAGTAGTCACAACCAAAGCTTTGAAGGTGGGTAGGTATTGGGTTGACAAGTGAGCTTGGTAGGCTGGAAGTAGGTTATTGACAATGATGTCCACCTATTCTTGTTCAGTTGGTCTGCTTTAGCCCTCCACCTTGTAAGGAACATGGAGAAAAACTCATTCGAAAGTTGTCTGGTGGTTTCCAAATCACGTCTGGTGACATCTACTTCAATATTGTAATGATATTATTTGACAAAAGCATTACAGATATTATCCCATGTTCTCTTTTTTGGCTCTTGTCCAGTGAAAGAAACCATCTTTTGGCTGCATCGGTTAGGGATTGTTAGAATAACTGAGCAAGGAGTTCATTGCTAAGTCTTAAAGGTTGCATTGCCCCCACATATATCTTCAGATGAGTCTTAGGGCAAAAGGTTCCATCAAATCTCTCCAGTTAAGGCATTTTGAATTTTGGGGGAAGCTTGGTATCAGGAAATAAGGTCAAGCTATCCATATCAATCAAGTCACTGTGGTGCTTTAGGGTTTTGATGGTTCTCTCCATAGCATCAAGTTTCTCCATAAATGTTCTCAAGTCAGGGTTAGAGAAAGTTTCCTTCATTTGCAAAGGAAAGGAAGTAGTAGATTGGGTAGTGATGTTTGGAACAATGGTAGTGTCGACAAGGGCTTGGACCGGAACAGGATTGGCCCGATTCAAATTTAGGGTAGTCTGGTCCAAAACTGGGTTTGGGTTGGTCAGGTTAAGAATGGTTTGGCTAATCATAGTCCGAACTTCCTCAATGATGGATTTCTGTTGTTCTTCAATTTGGACTTGTTGTGTATTCAGAGTGGAGGTAAGAATTGCTTGGAGCCTTTCCTCTTACTTTTTAAGGATGGTGTCCATGGTATCCATATCTATCATCTTGGCCATTGGTACCTTTAGGAAAAACCAGAGAAAACCCAATGAGTGGTTGGCGGTGATATGAAAATATGATAGGAATAGGGTAAGGTGGGGTCTGTCTTCCATATAGCGATGGGTAGGGCAGCCATGTCAATTGAATTGGCCATGAGGGAAGGGGTATAAAGACTCTGAGGGAAAAGGATTCCATATAGTATTGTGGGTCAACTGTCATAGGACTTTGAGTATGATGGGCCAAAGGTATTAGACTTTGGAGGTTTGAGGTATATTAGGCCAAAGGTTATTAGGCTTAGGGATAATGAGTTAGTCTTTGAAGGTAATGGGTTATGGGTGTTGGGCTGAAGGGTGGTATGTTGGGCTGAAGGTATTGGGTAAGGTACCTTGGATAAGGAGTAGGATCAAGGTGATGAAGGTCAAGGGTGAGGATTAAGGGCACTCGAGTTTTGAGTTGGATAAGGGGTGATGGTGTTTAAGGTTTGTGGGGTGAAGGTGATTGGATAGAGGTGAGAGTGTTTGACCCTTCTTCGGTTCAAGGTATGACCTAAGCTTAGGATGAATGCTTGCTAATTTGTACATTATGGATGTATGATATGCATGAAAAAAGTATTTCATGAATATACAATTTGTGCAAGGCTTTGATTATGGTACATATAACTTAAGGTCAGGTTCAAGGTTCATTACATGAAAGGGTAAAGGTGGCTTGCATAGGGTACCCGTCACACTGGAGCAGCGATATACCTAACCACATGTGAGTCAAAGAGCCTCGCATGGATCCAATAGTACGTACATACTTGTAAACGTCGCGGGGTGAATGATTTCACTATCGGTAAGCAGACCTAAGAAAGGTTGCCCACTCGATGTTACTTTTTATCCATTGTTTTCCTAAGAAATCTAGGTTGAAAGGCAATGAGCCTATGCAAGTGATGCATGAAAGTCATTTTTGTATTAAAAGTGCCAAACTTTTTTAAACCAATTGGTAATCCTGTTTATTTTCTTTTATAAAAAGAAAGGTGGTCCCCAGTGGAGTTGCCAACTGTGAGGCCTCGCCCGAGCACCGGTTCGATCCGCTAGAAGGGAATCAAAATGCTCATTTGGGTTTAGTCTCACGATGGAACTCTCGGGTTCAGATTGGTTGATTTTGAAAATTGATTTAGGAGTCACCACCTTAATTTTATTTTATTTGGGAAAAGTAAGGAAAAAACCTATTTGACTCCAATTATTATCCCAATAGAAAAAGTGCACTGCCTCGATTACCAAAGAGGATTCGGGGACTAGGTTTTCAGTTCATTTAATTAGTTTGGCAAATTTAATACACAATGGCTTAAAATGGATTTCATGAACAATTATAATGCATGAGCAATTATACAATAAATGAATTAAAGTAAAGTAAAACAATAAAGAAAATGAAAGCAATAAAGGAATTAAATACAGAAAGCAATATTTACAACAAAAACCAAATTAAGGGATACTTCCACTAGCCCTTATGAGATTCTAGGAAAGTCACACATTCCCCAAATTAAATCCAATAACAAAGAAATGAAATAAAGCACAAAACTATGCAAAGAAGGTGGAAAAGGAAGAAAGTTCGTTTTAATTGGATTTGATGCTTTAGACAAGCATGCCTACGTATCTCTTTGAATGGGAATCAAAATCCACGTAATTCACCCTTCTTGCGAAGGGGGTTTGTTTAATCTGAGCCTTTTATCATGTTTCAATTCATTGATTAAAAAGTGGGTTAATAAATTAGTTAACCTAATTGATTTACCAAGTTAGATTAATTATTTTAGATTTTAATTAACTAACAACCTAGATAAACCAATTTAATTAACTAACTAAGAAAAATAAAATAAATAAATAAAATGAAAAAGAGAAAGGAAAAGAAGCTTACCTTAGGATGGTGGAGACTTGTCTCGGTCGGCTGCGGACTAGCCTCAGACGGCGGGCTGCGGCTTGCCTCGGACGGCCGGATCGCAATTCCACCTTCTCGACTTGGTGGAACAACAGCCTTAGAATAGCGTTGTTGGAACTCTCTCGAACTGATTTGAGAGATAAATCTCGAAACGACCACCCAAAAACTTTAAACTAAAAGACACGTTCTTTACGAACCAAGCCTTAAAAAACTGCTTGATTTTGATCAATTAGCTTGATTTAGCAAGTAGTGAGTGTGTTCAGAGCTGAAAGGCAGAGGGGGGGTTAGTTTATATAGGAACAAAGCAGAAGGTCAGACTGCACATTTTCCAATGTGGGATAGCGAAAAATGAAGCTGCGACTGCATACAATCATGCGGTGACCGCATGTTAGTATGCGATCATGAAGTGGTGACCGTATATGTCTATGCGGTCACCACATGGGACTATGCGGTGACCGCATAGGCCTATGCGGTCACCGCATTGGCCTATAAAATGATGGGCCTCGCAACAGCCTGTTCGGCCCGTTTTCGATCCTTTTCGACCCGTTTCAATTTTCGGGACCCGGGGACTGTCTTGAAGTCTCAATATGGTATAGAAGGGTGCAAAATTAAGGAGTCACAATTATGCATCCTTGTTAACAATTCATTAAGTTTACATTATCTTATTACTTGCATCTCATCCACATAAACATTTCCAACTCAATTTTTGCCATGTCACTCAGCATCCATCTTGCTTGAATGCGAAAAAATTTCACACATAATACAACTTTTAGACAAAGAAGACGCGATTTAAGAAAAATTTGTTGGTTTTCTCATTAATTAAGGTTAGTAAACTTATAAAAAATTTCTTTTAGAGAATAATTTTATTTATTTCCAGAATTTGGGTTTTGATAAAGAATATTAAATAAGTATTTAGTTATAGAAAATTAGATTTATTTTTCATAAAATTAATCCAAGAAAATTAGATACATTCTCCATGTATTGTCAATTTTCCATTTAACAAAGAATTTTATGCTTGGATGAAAAACATGATTTTCTATATAAATTCTTTTATGGGTGCCTTACTACATTCAACCTTCTTTAATTTCTAATTTCATTTACAATGTTTGAAAGTTATGGACAAAGATCAAAGATTTGTCAAAGAAAAAAAAGATTTTGTAATACAAACCTAATGATATTTGTCAAACTGATAAGATTCATAAGCATTTTTTGTTAAAAAAATTATCTTAAGTATAAATGTTATTCTGTTAATGCATTCTTTAATTGTATGTTCAATATTCCACTTAGATAACTCAAGGCCAAGGTCATCAACAATAATATTTTTTTCTGTTACTTTGTTTAATTAAAAGTAATTTTTTTAACAAATTTAAAGTTATAATATTAGACCAACTATTTAGAAAAAAAAATCGACTAATGTACATATATTATTTGTCACACCCCAAGTTCGACGGTGTGACGGTCCTAGGACATAGGTAGGCCTAAAACCACCAAAAATCCGTAGAACCCAAACAACAACCAACCTAGATCAACAATTACCAATCTTAACATACATCTAAGCAACCTTTCAATATCAATATTAATCAATCCAACATATTATTTGTATCACTTATATCATACGGTTCCAATGATCTCTACGAATCAAGGATCAAACTGAGCAATCACTATTACAATCATACAATCATCCTTAAGATACAACATTACCAATGTCAATTCTTTAACAATTCCATTTCATTACACCATCATTATCAGAATGTCTATTCCATTACGTTTCCATTATTCTCCATACAATAATCATCATTAACATAATATCATACCATCGATGTCACTATGACAATTCAAATACTATGGAGCAACTACCAAAAGAATTACTAGAACTCAAACCATAATATACACAGTCTTAACAATAACATAAACTTAAGCATAAGCATATACATCATAGCTTCTTGAAGGGGAAATACAATGAAGAAGTCCAGCCTCCCCGACATCCATCCACTTATATACAATTGTGAACCCTTAAATTTGCACTCCAAGACGACCGATTTTCAATTACAAACCCGTAGAATTAAATCGGGTCCAAATCGGATAAAAAAGGGGCTAAAACCGAACAACACAGTATAAAATCGGGTTGATTCGGATAAACCAGACCAAACCAGACTGTGTTAGGTCAGAACCACTTGATTGTACCACCTATTTTCAATTACGAATTCATAGAATCAAATCAGGCCCAATTCGGATTAGAAACGGGTCAAAACGGAACAAAACAGTGTAAATTGGGCCAAACCGATCGGTCTGGACCGAATCAAACCGCACCAAGGCAGTGACCGCCTAGGCGGCACAGCGTGGCACACCAAGCATGCTGCCCAGCGCACCGGTGCCGCCGCCCAAGCCCCCTCAGTCTCCTCTATAAATACCCAGCTTCCCTTCCTTCAAAATCAGACCGAAAATTAGAGAAAAATGCAAAAAATGCTTATTTTGTTACCGAAACTCTATCCAAAATCACTTTTTTATATCCAAATCCTTTTAGCTACCAAAATAATTTCAATTTAAAATTGTTATTATTTATTTTGAGTTCCTAATCCGAAGTGGAGCTCAGATTCAGAGCCAAGTTCGCCCCGTCCGCGAAAAAGCTAAGAAAAGCAAAGGTATAATTACTTTCTCTTGCAATTATTAAATTCTAAATTCAGATCTAGAATTTATCCTATTGTCACGCCTTTATTTGGATCTAAATCTTAAAAGATCTAAATTTTATTAATTTAAAATCTGAATTAAATTAATAAACCAAATAAACCTATTTTGAGTAAAACCCCTCCTTCGCAAGAAGGGAGAAATGCGTGAGGTTTGATTCCCATTCAAATGGATACGCAGGCATGCCAATCTTTAAGGCATCAACTCCAAAATATTTTAAATAATATTTTTTCCTTTTATTTTTATTGCTTTATATTTCTTTATTAAAATTAATTAAGGAATATATGTACTTTCCTTAGTACCCAATAAGAGCTAGAGGAAAGATCATTTTATCTTATTTTGTTTTCTGCTTATCTCCTTTATAACTATCATTCATATAATGTTTGTATCATTTACAACTGTCCATTCATCATTTTATTCCTATTCATGCATATATAAAGTTATTTTGTACCTAAGTCAAACTTAATAAATTAAACTGTTTATTACCAAAACCTAATCCCCGAGCCCACTTTGATCACTCGTGAATTAGTGTCTTTTCCATTGGAATAAATTAAATAATTTGGAGTCATTTCATTTGGGTTTTCCTTTAATTTTTCTAATTAAAAATAAATAAAATTAAAGTGGCGACTCCTTGTCACATAAAGCGAAAATACAAATTTCAATTTTCCAGAACTCACAGCGGGTTCCAGATTGCGTGGAGTTTCTCCCAAAAGAGCATTTTGATTCCTTTTAGCGGATCAGATAGGTGCTCGGGCGAGGCCTCATAGTTAGCGACTCCACTGAAGACAATTAAATATTTTTCAAAATAAAAGATAAAAGCGGATTACTTTTGGTAAAAATAAAGTTTTGGCTTTAGTTCAAAATAACTTTCCATGCATCACTATATGTGGACTCCTTGTCTAAAACCCTAGTTTTCTAGGAAAACAATGGATAGAAAGTAACATCGAGTGGATAACCCTCCTTGGGTCTATTTTCCGATAGTGAAATCATCCAGCCAACGACGAATCCTTTAAATCCTTTTTAAAGGTGTAATAAGTATGCACGTACAGCTTGACCCACGTGAGGCTCCTTGACTCACATGTGGTTAGGTATATAGTTACTCTAGTGTGACGGGTATCCTATCCAAAACCACCAAGTCTTTTCATGTAATGAACTAAGAACCTAACCTTAGGTTGTATGTTCCATAAAGCAAAAACCTTACACAACTGCATCTTCATCATTCATCCATAATGCACAACATGCATTCATTTTAAGTGGAGCCTTAAACCGAAGAAGGGTCAAACACTTTCACTTTGACCCAATCACCTTCGCCCAACAAATCTTAAGCCCAATACCTTTGGCACAACATGTAAATCCTAAACTTGGCAAAATTCCTAAAGCCTAATACTTTTGGGCTCAACATGCTAAGCCCAAAACCTTGGCAAAATTTCCAAATTCCAATACTTTTTGGCCTAATATACAATCCTCAAAGCTCAATACCTTTGGCACAACAAGCTATTGTAAGTCCAAAGCCTAGGCAAAATCCCCAAAGCCAATACCTTTGGCCTATATACTCAAAGCCCAATGACAGTCGGCCCATAACACCATAGGAGATCCTTTTCCCCCAAAATCTGTATTTCCCTACTCATATTACCTCTTCACCAAACACTTACTGAGTTTCTTTTGGTTTTGCTAAAGGTACCAATGGCTAATCTAATTGACATGGCTTCCCTGACCACATTTATGACCAATCTCCTTCAAAAGCAAGAGGAGAATTTTCAAGCAAAACTGAATGCTCAAAAAGTCCAATTGGAATAGAAGAAGCAATCAATCATCGAAAAAGTGCGGGCCATGGTTAATCATGCCAGCCTCAACCCGACTAATCCAAACACAGCTTTGGACTAGACTACCCCAAATCTGAACCAGGCCAATCATGTTTTGGCCCAAAATAAAACAACCATTGACCCTACATATAAGGGAAAGGCTGTTACTAGTACCCTTCAACCCAGTGAGGTTCCAAACATCATAACTTAACCTACTGCTTCATCTCTTGCGAATCATTTTCAAAGGAACAAAGATTTCTCTCACCCTGACCTGAGAATATACATGGAGAAATTTAAAGTGATTGAAAAAACCATCAAAACCTTAAAACTCCACAATGACTTGATTGATGTGGACAACTTAGCCTTGTTCCCTAATGCTAAGCTTCCACCCAAATTCAAAATGCCTGAACTTGATTAATTTGATGGAACTACTTGCCCCAAGACTCATCTGATGATATATGTGGGGGCAATGCAACCTTTAGGATTTAACAACGAGCTCCTTGCACAACTGTTCCAAGGTGCAGCATTGAGATGGTTTCTTTCACTGGACAAAAACCAAAAACGAACATAGGATGATATCTATCAAGTCTTTATCAAGCAATATCATTACAACAGTGAAGTGGATGTCACCAGGCGTGATTTGGAAACCACCAGACAACTTTCAAATGAGTCCTTCTCCATGTTCCTTACAAGGTGGATGGCTAAAGCTGCTCAAATGGTAAACAGACCAACAGAACAAGAACAAGTGAACATCATTGTCAAGAACCTACTCCCAACTTACCAAACCCGTCTGGTAACCCAATATCTGCCCACCTTCAAAGCATTAGTGGCAACTGCATCCAAGGTTGAATATTGCATCCAGTTGAGATTGTTAAATCTCAAATTCTCTCTAGTGCTGAGATTTCCTCTCTCCATGAAGTCTTTACTAGAGTACTTCGCACAGATACTAGTACCTATGCTACTCCATCTGTTCAGGCTTCTAGTGCTCTTGTCAGTCATAATGGATCTACAAATGGGAGGTCACATCTTAGAAATAATAACAGGGAAGGAGGTATAAGTAGTCAAGATACTCGAAGTCATGATGCATGGGGTGTTGTGTGTTATTATTGTCATGAGCCGGGCCATACCAAACGCACGTGCTGCAAATTGCAAAATAAAAATTAAAAGATTCACTCAACTCATGTTGCAGCTACTACTGCTACACCTAGCTCATCCTTTGAGCAGACCATTATAGTTTCTGCAGATGAATTTGCTAAATTCACTCAGTACCAAGAAGCATTGAAGAATTCATTTCGCCCTATCACTGCCAATGCTGAGTCAGGTAACTCAAATACATGTCTGCTTTCCTCTTCCTCAAAATGGGTCATTGATTATGGTGCCACAGATCATATGACAGGTAATCCTAGTCTCCTTTCCACTTTTCAGTCTAATACATCTCCTTCTAACATTACTTTATCTGATGGTTCTACTTCTTCTATTCTTAGTTCTGGCACTATTCATCTAACTCCATTACTTACCTTGACGTCTGTATTGAGTCTACCTAGATTTGCTTTCAATTTAATGTTTGTGAGCAAACTTACTCATGCTTTGAATTGTTGTATCTTATTTTTTTCTGATTATTGTCACTTTCAGGATATTATGATGAAGAAGATTATTGATAAAGGACATGAATCAGGAGGTCTTTACATTCTGGATACCCCGGTGCCCAGGTTTATTGCATGTTCTAGTGTCTTAACCCCTTTTAAAGCCTATTGTTAGTTAGGACATCCTTCTATACCTCTATTGAAGAAATTGTGTCCTTAGTTTCATAATGTATCTTCCTTGGATTATGAGTCGTGTTAGTTTTCCAAACATCATCGTTTGTCTTCAGTCCCCCGAGTCAATAAAAGAGTTAGTTTTCCTTTTGAGTTAGTTCATTCAGATGTTTGGGGTCTATGTCCTGTTGTGTCTACAACTGGATTCAGATATTTTGTTACTTTTTTTTTTATGATTTTTCTCATATGACTTGGTTTTATTAAATGAAGAATCGTTCTGAATTATTTTCTCATTTTAAAGCCTTTTGTGCTGAAATTAAAACACAGTTTAATGTTTCTATGCATACCTTGAGGAGTGATAATGCCAATAAATATTTTTTCGATTCTTTTCAGACGTAGATGATTCAAAATGGCATTCTTCATCAATCCTCCTGTGTTGACACACCATCTCAGAACGGTGTAGTTAAAAGGAAAAATAGACATCTTCTTGAGACAACCAAGGTACTCCTTTTCCAAATGCATGTTCCTAAATAATTTTGGGCTGATGCAGTCTCCACCGCCTATTTTCAGATTAATCGCATACCTTCATTTGTTGTTCATGGTGAGACTCCGTATAGTGTCATTTTTCCTACTAAACTTGTGTTTCCTATTGAACCTCAAATCTTTGGTAGTACGTGTTTTACTCATGATGTTTGTCCTCAGGTAACTAAATTAGATCCCAAATCTTTAAAATGTGTTTTTCTGGGTTACTCTCGTTTACAAAAGAGGTATCAGTGTTACTGTCATAGTCTTCACAAGTATCTTGTGTCAGCCGATGTTACCTTTCAGGAACATATTCCTTTCTTTTTTACTTCTTCTACTTCTTTCAGTCAGGGGGAGGAGGATGATCTATTAGTTTATCATGTCACATATCAGTCAAAGAATGTTGCTCCCTCGTATATACCACCACCACCACCACCAATAACAAAACCTCCTATTCGCCAGGTTTATTCCAGACAACGAGACCCACTTGATATATGTTCGACACCTATCTCTTCTTTGACATCAGATCCAGTAACTAGTGATCTTGATATCCCAATTGCCAATCGCAAAGGTAAACGTCAGTGCACTTATCCTGTTTCCTCTTTTGTATCCTATGATCATTTGTCTTCTTCTACTTGTTTCTTTGTTGCATCTCTTGATTCTGTGACTCTTCCTAAAACTGTTAATGAAGCCTTGTCTCATCCTGGCTGGCGAGATGTTATGATAGAAGAGATGAATGCTTTAGATGCTAATGGTACTTGGGATTTAATCAATTTACATGTAGGAAAGAAGGCTATTGGATGTAAATGTGTGTTTACAGTCAAAGTCAATTCTGATGGTTCAGTTGCTCGACTTAAAGCCTTCCTTGTGACTAAAGGCTATGCTCAGACTTATGGTGTGGATTATTTTGACACTTTCTCTCCTATTGCTAAATTGACCTATGTTCACTTATTCATCTCTATGGCAGCTACTTATGATTGGCCTTTACATCAGTTAGACATCAAAAATGCTTTCTTACATGGTGATCTTCAAGAAGAAGTATATATGGAGCAACCTCCAGGGTTTGTTGCTCAGGGGGAGTATGAGAAAGTTTTTCATCTTTGTAAGTCCTTACATGAGTTGAAACAAAGTCCACGTGCTTGGTTTCATAAATTTAGTCAAGCAATGGAAAAGTTTGGGATGAATAAAAGCAAGTCTGATCACTCTGTTTTCTATAAACAATCTCCATCCGGCATCATTCTCCTTGTTGTGTATATGGATGATATTGTTATTATTGGAAGTAATACTATGTGAATTTCATCTCTCAGGACCTTTCTTCACAGCCAGTTTCACACGAAAGATATAGGGGTGTTGAAGTATTTCTTGGGAGTTGAGGCGACAAAGAGCAAGAAAGGCATCTTCTTATCTCCAAGGAAATATATGATTGACTTATTAACTGAGACTAGAAAATTAAGGGTTAAGCCATGTAGTGGTCCAATGTTTCCTAATTTGTAGCTCACAAAAGATGGAGACTTATTTGAAGATCCTGAGAGGTATAGAAGACTGGTTGGAAAATTGAATTATCTTACAGTAACTCGTCCTGATATTGCATACTTTGTTAGTGTTGTAAGTCAATTTATGTCTTCTCCAATAGTTTGTCATGGGCAGCTTTATAACAGATCTTATGTTACTTAAAGGGAGCTCTTGGACGAGGGATACTGTATAAAAATCATGGACATACTCACATTGAGTGTTTCTCATATGCAGATTGGGGGGTCCAAGATTGATCGAAGATCCACTACTAGTTACTGTGTTTTTGTTGGAGGAAATTTGATCTCATGGAAAAATAAGAAACAAAATGTTGTATCTCGATCCAGTGCAGAATTGGAATATAGAGCCATGGCACAATCTGTGTGAGAGATCATGTGGATATATTAGCTCTTAAATGAAATAGGCCTTAAAGCCTCAATACCAGCAAAATTGTGGTGTGATAACCAAGTTGCTCTCCATATCGCTTGTAATCATGTGTTTCATGAGCAAACTAAGCATATTGAGATTGATTATCACTTCGTTCATGAAAAGGTGCAGCAAAATTTGATTTCTACAGGTCATGTGAGAACTGGAGAACAATTAGGAGATATTTTCACAAAGGCTCTCAATGGGGCTCAAGTCAATTATATTTGTAACAAGCTGGGCATGATTAATATCTATGCTCCAGCTTGAGGGGGAGTGTTACAGTTGTAGATAGCTTAATTGGAGGCTTAATTACAGCTGTAGATAGCTTATTGTTACAACTGTAGATAACTTAATTGGAGGCATAATTAGTGGATCTCTAGATAGCTTAATTAGAGGATTCCTAAAATAGTCACTAATATATATATATATTCATATGTAAAATTAAGTAGAATTCCAAACTCTTTCAATAATCAATTGGTTGGGTGGCCATAAACAAATATTCATATGTTTTTTGGTTATCATGTAATCAGAGGTAATAGATATAACTTTACGAATTGGGGTAGAGGCTCTTTTGAGCATACCTGAAGCAGAGTCTCTTGGTACGAGCATGCTCCTATATAGTTGGGGTAAAAGCACTTTTGGCATACCCGAGGCAGAAGTTCTTTTAAGAACATGCCCCCATATCATATCACATATATTAGATTCCTGTGTGCACACAGTCTAATGTATTACCGACATCAGACGCGGATCTCTGTTTCAAGTTTTGGGTTCTTATGGGTCAGATAATCTATATGAGATACATGGTTCATGTATATTTACAGAAGAATCATCACATTGATGAATAAGGTTACTCAATGTAACATATGAAACGTATATGTGGTTCTTATGGTGTTCAATGCTAAATGGTTTAACAATTGTCATATCATTGTGAGGAATATAATTAGTTCTTATGAAGAAAGAAATTAATTGTCAATTCATTCTTATATATCATTTCTCATATCTTTTGATTCTTTAACTTAGTTATGGAAACTCTATATTAATTATATCTATATATATACTTGGAACTTATATTCATAAATTTTATAAGATCGATAGAATTTTCCTTTTACTATTTACGATTATAAAATGGGAATATTTAAATTTTTTATAACTTACTTCAGTATGTATATTTCATATTTGTTTGAACAGTTAACTTTGAGTTCGAGGCTGCATATATATATATATATATATATAGCTTGAAACTTGTACATATGTTTTATGAAATTTCTAAGAATTTCAATTAATTTTTCATTATGGCCCACATAATTTATTTATAAATATATTTAAATCGATATTTAACATTTTATGATAAACTTTGGAAATATATATATCTTCAAGTATTAGTAAAGCTTACAAGATTTCAAAAGAAACAATAAAATATCAAACATGATATATTTTAATATTTTTACAATTAACAGCTTATGAATTAATTATTGGAACATTGGTATTCCAATAAACAAATTTTATCAAATTGAATATAACAATAGTTTATTAACTTTAAGGATTTTAAATTTTAAAATATAACATTACGTTCTTCACTCGCCTAGACTGTAGATTATGATCTAGCTAAACATTCACTTTCGGTAGTTATCTTTTGAATTCTCCTTTAATGTTCTTCTAAGAACATAATATTATTTATCAGATACAATTGTACAATCTATTTATTAATTATAGATATTTCTAAAATTATCTACCGAAAAATCGACAGCACTTTTGTTAAAGCTAGAATTAACCCCTTAATAATATATGTTTAACTTATCAACAAATCACAATCTAATGGTCAAACCCGGACCTCCAATACATTAATCTCATCCGTCATTTCATTCATTCATTAGTAAGTTAATATCTAAAATAATTCAATATTAATTCATAAATATATATATATAACTTTGAATGTCAATATAAATATAAAGGAAAATATACTTCCGTATAAAACTATTATTAAAAAAGAATTAAAAATTCAAATTTATTTCAATTTCGAGAATATCCATTTAATAATATATGAGGTCACCCTCACTTATCATAACCTTAATTCACATACTCATTATTCGCTTGGGCACACTTCACGATACTTATCAGACATATTCACATATATTTTTGTACATATAACTAGTATCAGGTAGGGGTATTACAGTTGCTTGATACCATATTGGATTGTTTGTAAGTAAGGGTTCTACGGGTGTTTGATAGCTTTAAGCTCACCCATGCCCTAGGACCGTTACGACTCAAAAAGTTGGGTTGTGACATATACCATACGTATACCACTTGTATACTCAACATATACTTGTGCCATTTACAACTATGGTGCATATCATCATTCATACTAGCAGTTACCTTCCATTATTATCGATATTACCATTATATGATTACAGACCATAATTAATGAACCAAAACATTCAATAATAGATACTATGAACCATAATGACTATAGAGCTCTAAACTTAACACTTCAAGATATAATTACATTAAGATTCTAAAATTAGACAACCTTGTGTAGCAGAGGAAATCCCAAACGAAGAAATAAAGCTTGAGAATTGCCTTACTTGACCTTCAATATATCTGAAAAATTGTAAACCACTAGGGGGGTGAGATATACTTAGTGAGAACGTAATATCATAATATAATATGTCATTTGGGAATATATAATACAATAATAGGAATTTAATAACAATTAGTATCAATGAAAGATTATCTTTTTGGTAATCAATAGAAGATGTAAATAGTACAATGGGATTCAATGAAGCTTGATAACAATGAAGGATTTTTAATCAATAGTTAATCATTTATTATCACTTTAGCAGAAATCAGAAAATTTGGAAGTCGTGTGCTTCCCACCAGTAAATAATCAGAGTGACGGCAAATGCCTTGCTCACTCACACATATCACTTAAGCGAAAGACTTATCAGGTTTCACTGCTAGAACCTTCCCTCTTAGCTCAGGCGGATACACTATTCTTACCCGATGGACCTTCTTACCATGTGCACATGATTGACGTATTACCCTACGTCAGCTAGGGATTTTAGCTTTAAATTGGGTTACCAATATCAAGGTATAACAATAATCATTAATGAAAGTTTATAATATATGAATAGTAAATCGTATACATTTCCAGTGTAGTATCAATGAGGTTTTACAATTTTGGTAATGGTTTCAAATGAACTTTAGAATGTTCAATTGAATCAGCAATATAATCGTTAGGCCAAAGCCATCAATTGAAATAATAAGTAGGCCAAAGACCATTAGTGAATAACAATTAGGCCGAAGGCCAGCAAGTATAGTTCTTGCACAATATTTAAAATGACAATGATTGTGCAAGATTTACATTAAGGATTGCTAGTACTTTCAATAATATATTTATATCAATTGAATGATAATTTAAAGAGATTTGACTATTCTATCTAAAATTGGGTACATAAGTTGTAGTCATAAGCTTATACTTAAGGTATATATCTACAACTTTGATATTTGGATCACTTCTAAATTATGTCTAATAAGTCCTCAATTAGCTCAATCAATTTCGGATTGCTCATTAACCCAAATTCTGGGTCAGTTTTCTTGTAGGAAGGATATCTCATTATCCTTAAAAAATTTCATCAAATTCTTTAATAGGCCTATATTTGAGACATAATACTAGAATTTTTATGTTTTACACTTCTCCAAATTCTGACTCTATAGATACAGATTTAGCATCCTAAATTTTGCCCAAATCAAAACCCTAAATCCCAAATTCAAAGTGCAAGATCAAATTAAGTTCTATCATACATTTTATGCTCAAATCATCATTTTTTTCATGCTCATAAATTAACATTTAGATTAACCCAAGAAGACAATCATTCGCTTCCCTTACAACTTAATAGTCGAACCACACAAGGCAAAGAAAAGAGAAGGAGTGTTGAGAATATAGCAAGACAAGCAATCATCTAATCTTAGAATGAAATTTAGAACAAATTTGAAGAGATTACCTTGAAGTTTTTCTTGATCTTTGGTGGAAAAGGTGTCACGACCCATCTTTGAGCTATGACTGTCCTAGGGCATAGGGAGACATAAGGTCACCTAAACCCGTATAACCCTTATAATAATTGTTAACTTCCATTAATTACCAAGTTATCATTACCCCAGAATCGAAATCATAATTTCCATTCCTTGATATCCAATAACACATTTAACACTTATGAAATAATCAGTTATCTCCTTAATACTATTTACATGCTTTTACTTTTGAACTCCATTTTCCATCAATTTTAGCGCAGTTCACCATAAATATCTTAAGTGCTTTGACTGTAACATCATTATATCATATCACATATCATGCAAACGATATTCTATTTACTACATTATTACAGACTTTAAAATCCACGAAGCTCTAGAGTAAACTTCCGATTAATACATATCCATACCATATCATCAAAATAACAGTGCAATTCCCAAGCAAAAATATAGAACTTGGAATTTACCTTGCTGACCTATCAACTGGTCCTGAAAATAAACAACAACTATGGAATAAGACAAAGCTCAGTGAGTACAGAATAATATAATACAGAATGAATAAACATTGTACGAATAATAATGGTTCCTTTTAACAATAGAGCGATGTTAATCAAAATTGTTCTTATGGAACAATTTTCATATTTACAACAGGTATTATAACTTTCAGCAGAAATAATTCATTTCCTTGGAAACAGTGTGTTTCCCCCATAATCAATCGAGTGGCGGCCTACGCCTTACTCACTCCCATACACCTAGTCACACGCACAACTGATCAGGTCATATGTACTGGGGACATTAAACCTTTCCCAACTAAGGTTCGGATACTCTTACCCTATCCGCAGGTTCCGTTACCATTGTGCACAAGGTCCGATGTATTGCCCCACATTAGAGGGGTATTCTGCTTATCATATAATCATTATAACAATTTATCTTTTCTATCCATGAAATGATTCAACGGATAACATATCAATAACAATTTAATTCCCATCATTGGTCATATTAAAGGACCAAAACAATATAGGCTCATTTGGCCAAATTGAGAAATTATTCTTTATGGCATTTGGCATTTCAAACAATAATTGATTGAGCATAAAAGCTCATATTCAAGGCACAAAAGCATATAATATTATTAAGTACTCACCTTGAAACTCCTTAGCTCCTAATTAGTATTTAACGTGACTAAAAGCGATACTCCTCGGTATCTCGAATAATACTCTTTCCTTTTTATTCTACAATCACATTACACAAGTTGTACATTAACTTTTATCCCTTTATCCTTCCTATCCATACTTTACTTTTCCCTTTCTTAACCATAAACAAACATCATACATATTCATATTACAAAAAAATAATAATAATAATAATAATAATAATCATTTAATCAAACATTCTATATTTTAACCAAATATTCAAATCAAGTATTTTTATTTCCTTTCCCTTTTTAATTTCATAGTTAAATTTCATATTCAACACATGAATCAAAACAAATAATTTTCTATTATTCAATGATACCAATCTACATTTTAAATTTCAAAATCCCTAAATAATCCAAATCCATTAAATTGAGGAACATTATTTTCATTCAACCAATTTTCAAATTGTTCTTAAAATCATTAAACCATATCATATCCAAACTTAATTAACCAACCAATTTCAATAGTTCAAGCTAAATCTCAAAATCCCCAATTTGCTCCATAAACCCTAGAATTTGGGGAAAACTATCAATTTCATATTCAAATTTTAAATTGAACATAGATTCATCAAATTAATATTCAAACAATCCATATTCATCATTTAATTGAAATTAAATCACTTCAATTCTCACAAACTCAAATTTCTCCATAATAGAGTGATTTGGGAAAAATCTAAAATTTCTTAACCAAATCTTAAATTGATCCTTAAATCATGAAATTAACATGATATTTAGCTTATAACATCATCCAAACATCAAAAACACTTATCAAATCACATACTTCCTTTTATATCATGAATTATGTCCCCAAAATTTCAAATTTTGTATAAAATCACCATAATTCAATTTGACACTTCTAAATTACTTTCCATATCCTAGTTGATCTTAGATATCATTAAAATTAATTTAGAACACTTCCTTCCCATAAATTTCAAATAGGCCGAACCATTTGGAGGATTTTTCCCAATTTGAGTTTCATACTTTCCATGCTTATTTTCATTTGTTAAACCTCAAATTCTAAACTTCAATTTGCATATTCTATTAAAAGACATATAAAATAATTCCCCCTTAATTTCCCTTAACTTAACCATACTATAGAAATGAAAAGAAAAAGGAACTACTACAATCAAAGTACTAAACTCATGTTAAAAACAATGAAAGAAATCATTAAGCACTATTTCTTACCTTAGGTAGTCTTAGTTTGCTATACTTGGATGAAGAGTAAGTTGTAAGGTTTTGAATTTGGTGAGAATTGTTTTTCTTTTCTTTCTTTGGGGCACGGCTCAAAATGGTGAGGAAGAGTGAAATTTTTTGTTTATATCTTATTGACTTGAATGGTGGTGATCTTAATCCTATTAATCAAATGGCTATGATTTAATCAAAATAAATAGTCAAGATTTAATCAAGATAGATGGCCATGATCTTCCTTAGGTGGATGGTGACTATGCATATGTGATGATGGTGTGAATAAAATAAAAATGAACTTAGTCCTTATTGTAGAGAAAGTAAGAGTTCAATTGGTTCAAGTAATTGACTTTTAGTCAACTTTGGTGTTTTGTAAGCAAAACCTTAGCCAATTCCAACTTTCCACCATCTAACTCCTAATTAACATTTCTTAACCTTAATAAAGTTAAATTCTATAAATTTGAGGTATTAGTGGGCCGGCCATGGTTGGGTTTTGGCCTTTGAAATCCAAAAGCCCATTTACAAGCCCACCTGAGCATATTTCATATCGTAAAATTTTTTCGAAACTTTCTTTCGTTCCTTTCATTTAGCATTTTAATTCTTACCTTTCCATATCATTATATACCCTTAAACATTGTTACATTTCTCTTTTCAATTTAATTCAACATATGAAAATATAAACACATAACAAAATACTCAAACAATGCAGTTAACATACATAACATATAAAGATCCCGTTTCATTCCCATTATCATTTCTATAATATACGATCTATATAATTTATATTCTATTACATTTTCATAACTCTAATGAGCTATGGAAACCTTGGGTATTACAAAATGTGTTATGCAGAAAATTCTAGAGAAACGAGGAAAGAAAATTTCTTTTGGGTGAATGATGGAAGTGAATGGCTTAGGTGTAGTTAAAATGGTTTTAATTAAATGGATGGTTGAGGTCAACTTTTAATAATTTAATGGTGGATATGGAATGACTTCTCAAGGAAGCTTGCAATAAAAATTAGTATTTTGAAGAATTAAGAATGTTAGAAGTTGGTTATATTCAATGAATTTTTCTTTTATGGATTAAAAATTGTGTCAGTCCACTAGCTCAATTTTAACATAATATATCACTAGACAAAATCATATTTCCCTCCAATAACAAAGGTATGGCCGAAATTTTTGTGTGTGTGATCACATGTACATACACAATTGCAATTTAATATTTGACAATTTTTACAAAATGACCATTTTACCCTTTATATAATGTATGTTACCATTTCACTTTTCAATGCACATAATTAGACATATTCATATCAACACATTCACATATAATTATTACAAATATCACTAAATTTGCATAAAATTCACATAAACGTAATTAGGTCTTTCAAGGTTCGAATTTAGCCTTATTAATTCAAATAGCATTTAAATTCTCTTTCTATATTATCATGATTAATGTTTATGAATTATATAAGCATGGGTATTAAAAACAACTTAAAAGGGTCCAATAAAAAACATTAGGTACTAATAATGTACTGTGGGTAAATATTAGGGTTTGAACATTTTCCAAATATGAATTGGTCGACTAAAAGGAAGGTATATTCAATTAAAACTTTTATAGACTTTTTTTTTTTTAAGTAAATGACTTTTGTAGAGTTCATGGATTTTTAATGACTTATGCGGAGTTTATAAAG
Organism: Vernicia montana; assembly: GCA_949750685.1. NCBI lineage: Eukaryota > Viridiplantae > Streptophyta > Magnoliopsida > Malpighiales > Euphorbiaceae > Vernicia > Vernicia montana. The sequence continues at coordinate 1,434 of CATKHJ010355070.1, read as the reverse complement.
TTATGAATGATTTTTAAATATTTTATTTTAAAAAACTTTTATAGATATTGATAGACTTTTATAAATATTAATAGATTTTTATTGATTTCTAATACATATTTTATTAAGTAAGATTGTTAAATAATTAATTAATAAGATTATTTTTTTAGCTACAAAGGAAGGGGAATACCCAAAAAATACAAGAACACCCAGCTGCCATTAACTCTCATCTACATATGACTCTTCTTGGTCAACTCACACCTACTTTATTACTTTGCAAAATAGACAAAATTCCATTAGAATGATCATTCCTAATATTCACCCCTTGAGCATAACTTAAAACTATAGATACTAGAAAATTTGCTGTTTGATTGCATTCTCTGAATATATACTTATATATCACATTATAATAATTTTTATTTTTAGGTTATTTTAACTTCTTAATGTTACATAAAATATTATTGACATTAAAAAGCTCAAATAACAAAAATTAAGATGTGAGATTTGCAATGAAATAAATCTTTTATTGCAACTATATAAAAAAAAAAAATAAAGTCACAGTAATAATGATAAAAAAAATACACTACATATGATTAGTCAATTAAATAATTAATTTAAAATTTATATGATAATTCTATATAATTTTTTTTATATATAAATTACATATTCTATTTAAAAGAAGAAAAAAAGAGAGCATTTTAAATTTTTTAAAAATTATGTATATATAAACTATTTGTAAAAGTTAATTTAAGTAATAATTAATTATGTTAAGGTACCCACCCATTAACATATTCCTATTAACTATAGGTTTATATATTGTGTGTTAGTTTTTTTTTTTTTCTTTTTTGAAAGTTATGAAATATTTTATTTTATTTTTTGTATGTTGCTTTAAAAAAAAGTCGGCTAAAATTTTGAGAGGAAGTTAAAGAGAATTATGAAATTTTTTTATTAATACCATATATAAAAGGTCAATAAAAATATACAAAAGTCTATTATTTATAAAAGTCAATGACTTCTTAAATACTAGTTAACTTTTTATAGATTTTATAAAAGTTGTAATTAAATACCTCTTGTCTTTATAAATTTTTTTTTAAAAGTCATTATTAAATAATTTTGACTTTTATAAAATTTTTAAAAGTCTATATTAAATACCCATTATTTTTTAAATTGATAAAAAAAAAATTTAATTCTCCTAATTCAGCTATGTAAATTTAGTTGCACATAATCTTGTGGGCTAAATTGCACCTATTGTCCTCAGACTTAGGGCCAAGATTCATCGTTGTCCCTAAATTTCAATTTGTAACAGCAAGGTCCTTAAACTTTTGATTTTGTAACAATCTGGTCCTTTTATATCAAATTCTTTGTATATTTTTATTTATTACCCCAAATCTTTTCTTTTGTTATCAAAGAAATCCAAATTCAGTTTTACTCACCCCTTAGGCTCTGATACCATTT
>CATKHJ010354980.1:0-10100 GCA_949750685.1 Vernicia montana | reverse complement strand
ATAGAAATTAAAGATAAAAAATAAAAGAGAGAAGAAATAAGAAAACTCAAACCATCCATGGATGATGTGCAAAAATCTCCTCCTCCAATCCTTGATTTCCTACTTTAAATCTATACAAATATGGATCTTTAATCTTTAATTTACAATTCAATCTCTTTACAATTAAAGTTTCTAAACTATCTAAGACCTTAGAGGAACCTAAAATTCCTAGCTACAAGGCTAGGGTTTCAAACTCCCTAAAAGCTCTCCAAAAACTCTCTTCAGAATCGTGTCTTTATCTCGAAAAATTGGCAAAAAGCTTCATTGGTACGCCCAGGTAATTGATGGTACGCCCATACCAACATGGGCGTACCAAATCCTTAAGCTTCTGTGTCCATTTTTTCAATTTGGTGTGCCCACAATTTAAATGGTACGCCCGTACCATTTGTGGGCGTACCAAATCTATTCAATTCTGTCTTCATGGTATACCCGTAACTTTTCTGGGAATACCATTTAAAGGAAATTGAATTAGGCTTTAGTTTCTTCATAACATTTGTAGATATTTTTCTTATATTTCCAACAACACCTAAATCGCCTCAATCGGACATTTGTAGCTCAAGTTATGTTCAAAATACTCTAAGGTGTCCAAAGCTGTCAATACACCAACTCTACATTCGATCTTCAAAACTTTTCTTCAATTCTCTCCCAAAATGCCTTGAATTCGTGTCCTATCTTCGTGATTTCAATAACATTGATTCATGGCCACCTAAAACATGAAATTCCTATAAATGAACTCTGGAAAAACACTAAACAAAATAAATCAAACTCAATTTAAGGATAAAATACATTAAGAACAAAGGGTAAAATGTATTCAATTAAGCACTTGTCAACTATAGTGCCTCTGCCCTAACATGTGTTATGATCTCTGTTAAACCCAAATGATAAAATACCACGAGATATAAGTACCTCCTTCCATTGATACCAACCCATTTAATTACATAACTCACGAGTATAAAAGCCCAATTGATAATGAGAACCATATTGATTTGCAAGCCAATTGACCTTCAAAACTATATATACATGTGTCATCTGATCCTCTGTCACATCCCAATTTTGGGATATGACGGTCCTAGGGCATGGGTAGTCCTAAAGTCATCGAAAATCGGTAGAACTTGATACACTCACAGTTAGACAATATTCTAAAAGAGTGCCAGCTGTATCTCTACCATTACCCAAGATTCGAAACCTGCAAAACACTTTACACTTGTAATAAACCTCCCTTATAACCTCAACTTCATTAACCAACACAAATTCTCCCAACGTCACTTTCATCAATGTAACCAAAGCAGCAATTTCACATATAAACTATTAACATCACTCCATTGGATAAATTCTTAAGTCGCTTACAACTTACAGATCATATGCAATCAATTTACAACTCTCAGTACCTATGGAGAATCTAAATAGATCATACATTTATATACATATAAATAATATCTTTGAATATTCTAGTAAGGCATTTACTCCATCTTCAATGCAAGCTTCAAGCGGAACTAATGCCCAAACTCTAACTTGAATACTTCTTATCTTCTTGCGGAAAAAATTGAGAATGGAGGTGAGTTTATAATTCAGTGAGTAAAAACTATAATACCATAAATTGTGCGGCTTAGTGTTCAACATTCGTTTACAAGGAGGATATACGGCAGATACACGACTGACTTGTATATATGTATATATATATATTAATTTAATAGGGATAATAATTGACAGTGTTTGGCATATAATATTTTAAAAATTAAAATCAAATTGATTTATGAAAATACTTATAATTTTAGTCCAAATTGCATGTAACGTATAACATTTTTGAAAATGAATATCAAACGGTAAACAATTCGCAAAACTTTTGAAAGCGGAATTCATATAACGTATAACTTATAATATGTTTAAAAATTTCTTATTAAATAGCAAATATCTTATACTATTTTTAAAACTTTCTTACAATATATGAGAGTGAATTTTATCATTACTTTCTCATTGACAATGCAATAGTGGCAACTCTTCTTGGGAAGCCTTGGCCACACATCTTGCACTACTTTTTTTTTTTTAAAACTTCATTCGTAAAATAATATACATATAGATAATTTGGTTAAATCATGTATTTAGCAAAAATCTATATACACTAGATGAGAACATAATTTATTATCGCTTCTCATCAACACTACACTAGTGGCAGGGGCACTTTTTGCGAAATAATGCCGCAACGTAAGGTTAACTAGACCTTACGGCTAAGGCGATCAAATCTCTCATAGCAAGAGTCACTTCAATGTGTACAAAGCCCGGTGTTCCCCACACCAGAAAAAAAAGGATCTCTGCTTGAAAATGTGAAATTCAAATGAAAGTAATTCATAGAAGATATAACTCTGCAATAGCATATAAATTCTCGCATAGGGAAATGAAATAAAAAAAAATAGCAATGCACATATAAGAGAATGCATTAAGATCATATAATAATGCTTTAATACATCATCAATAATAAATTTACTAAACACGTGTGAAATCGAAATAGACTCATTAATGAAAATTTTTAGCAAATTCTTTTAGAGTTTTTAAAATTTAACAATATTTAGATATAGCTTCAATAATCTTATTAAAACAATTCAAATAAATATATAACGATTTTTGGTAAATATATGGAAAGAGATTTTTATATACTTATTATTGAGAATTTTAAGTGAACATACTTATTTCGATTTCAAGTATACATATTGAAATTTTTTCAATAACTTTCATATAGGGTGGTTTAATAATGAATATAGTCTAAGATTGCAAATCACAATAGATAATAGGATAATATTCACTCATCTCTCAAGCAACTTCATTATGCACCTTCTTTAATACAAACAAAAAAGATGATCGTCTCTCCCTTGATCACTTCTTTATTGATCACTTCCTTATATCTCTACATTCAATTTAACATCCACAAATAAATATATTTAATTCCAAGCAATAAAATAGAAACTTTAAGCTTTAAATTTCTACTCACAACCTAATATCATTTTCTAACCTAGCAAGGTTGTCTCTGTAATATCTCAAGCTATAAAACTCCAATTGCTATAATTATTTTTCCAATGAAAATAAGACACATAAGACAGTAAAATATCCAAATTTCATCCTATTTGGAGCTCTACACAATTTTTAGTGAGCTTTCAAAGTTTGCTCCGCTCTTGTGGAGGGGACAGACTGACATTTTTCCCTTCACTTAGCTATATATCAAAACTTGCATCTCCAATGACTAATTCATTTCATAGGATCAAACTAAATATATAAAGGACCAATTATCTAGTTTTGATCTTAGCCTGAATCTGTCTTTAAGGCCCCTTAAACGGCTACTCACGTTATGTGTCTCTATTGACCCTTCATACAAGGGCAGTTCTAATGCAAGCTCAATATCTCTTAAAGCACTAGGATTCTCATCAACCCCTTTCATTGGTATTTATTTCACATCCCTCCTACAATTTCTAAGTTTTGTTCACGGTCAATTTCAGACCCTAATGTCCTAGAATAGGGGCCCTAAATTTTAGGAACCCAGCCTCATCACCAAGTTGCTTCCCTAACATAATTTCACTAAATTTCCCAAATTGGTTCCTCTTAGGCAGCCTCAACTTCACTCTCCCTTCAAGATTCACTCATTATAAGCCCTTTTAAATCCTTCCCATGCAGGCCATGCACTACTCAGCCCCTAAACAAGTCTTTCAAGCCAACTAAGCCCAACCACTCACCAAACACTAGGTCACCTTCCTCCTTTCACTCTTTCATTATCACTCCTTCATCTTTCTTCACTAAAACATCACCACACACACTCCTTTCCCCCATTCAAATACCAAACAGCTCATATCCATTCATTTCCCATCCAAACCGAAAATACCAAGTCAAAGGAAAGAAGAAAATTCCAAAAGAAACAATAAATACATACTTATAACACAAAAATACAAGCTTTTAGTACTATAAATTACTTTGGTTAAGCTTCCTTTCTTCTTCTCTTGTCTTATCTAAAGCTCTCTCCATCACTTTTCCTTTCTCTGTTCTTTGTTTCTTAAGTTAAATAAATGAAGGTGTAACTATTGGCTTTTGTACATATATTAATTTCCTTTTTTTTTTTTTTCTTTTTCCTTACATCAAATTTTGTCCAAATTCTAGCTAAGTATTTCTTCTCTCTTATCCAGCCATCTCACTAATTATTAATATATTAATTGTTTTTTCTTAATTATACAAAAGTCAAAAATCAAGATTACCTTTTAAGTGCAAAAGACCATTTTGTCTTTTATTGCATAAAACTACTCTAAATCTTATAATTTTCGTCTTTAAATATTTTTAATCTAATTTTCAGGGTTCTAATATTATATTTGTAATACCCCGAATATTCATGTGTTAATTCCTAATTGATGATTTGAATGGTTTACAAGTATTGCTTCAATTGTATTGTGAAAAGAGAATAGGTCTTCGACCTTCGATCTTCGCCCTTGGTCTTCGCCATTGGTCTTCGACCTTCGGCCTTCGCCTTTGGTCTTCGGCCTTCGGTCTTCGGCCTTCGCCATTGGTCTTCGACCTTCGGTCTTCGGCCTTCGCATTGGTCTTCGGCCTTCGCCATTGGTCTTCGACCTTCGATCTTCGGCCTTCGCATTGGTCTTCGACCTTCGGTCTTCGGCCTTCGCCATTGGTCTTCGACCTTTGACGTTCGCCCTTGGTCTTCGACCTTCGGTCTTCGTCTTCGGTCTTCGACCTTCTCCATAGATGGAGTACAATGATAATATGATATGAATGATTTGCAAAGGTTGAATCATGTAAAATGGTGTATTATATTGATTGGGATTGAGATAATGACTGAGAGACTGGAGTTTCGCTGACTGGTGTTGCAGAAACAAAGTCGCGACCGCGACCATAGGCGCAACACCCACCACGAACGTTTTTGCCTGATTTTGGGTAATCTGGCCTAATGGAAATAACGACCATAATATACATGTCGCGACCGCAACAAAGGAGTAGCGAACGCGACCATGGGCGCAACACCCACCGCGATCTCTACTGCCTGAAAATGATGGAAGAAAGAACAGTTACGTGAACAGTGATCCCTGCGACCGCTACCCAGATATTGCGAGCGCGACTTAGATCGGGGTCAGAATCAGGAATTGGCTCTATAAAAAGGAATCGGAAGCCCTAAATTTATTTCTACCCGATTTTCTGAGTTTCTAAAATCATATTCTCTCAAATTTCTCTTCATCTATCTTCATTAATGATCAAGGAAGCTCATTTATTGCATGGTTAAGAGGATCTAAGGAAAGACATCTATTTCCTCTTCTCTTTGTCCAAGCACCTGTTTGAAGGTAAGTTGGGTTTATTCCATTTCCTTTAATTTCTTTCAATAGATAAGAAGTTATGGTAAGATTGGGAAGGGTAAACATAATGAGCATTATAAATTAAGTCTCATTAGCATTGTTATATAGATAAAGATTGATAGATTATTGGATTGTTGATATTTTTCATATGGGTTTCTATAGATTCTCATAGAAATAGAAGGAATGATAAAGATGGAGGTTGTGACCACCACGTTTGCTTGCTCTAGAGGTTGATTGCAAGCTATATTGGATTTTCATTGGTTAAGGTAAGTGATTATTATACTATTATGGTTGTGTTTGAAACCTAAGGCTTAAATGCCTCATTCTTTCATGAACACCAAGTTGTTCTATTGATAATTGATAATTGATTTCATTGTTTATTGATACATGAACCCAAATTGATAAAGTTATTGATATTGATTGATACCATGAATATTGATTCATTGGTACATTGTTTATTGATCCATTGATACCATATTTATTGATTTATTGACACCATGATCATTATATACCTATTTGATTATTGAACCCAAAAGCAGAATTCCCTTACTCTGATGTGGGATAATACATCAGACATTGTGCACAGTGTATACTCCGGTGGATAGAGGAAAGTATCCATGTCCTAGCTAGGGAGGGCTTGTCGCCCTAGCCATAAGATCTGATCAATCTTACGTAGAGATGAGGGTATGCTCCGAAAAGATGAGCCTCTACCTCGATATTGATATGATTGGAAAGTGCTATGCCTCAGTTCGCGGTAATGCCTTTAAGCATAATACCATATAAGAAGAACGTATTAAACTTTTGAAGATGACATTGTAATTGAATATTGAATGTTATTAATGGATATGGATTGGTACAGTTGTTTGGTTCTGATATTGAGAGATTGTATGATATGGATATAGATAATTGATTGATCGATGAGGTTCCTACAGGTTTTCGGTGGCTTTGAGCCTACCCATGCCCTAGGATCGTCGTGGCTCGAAAGTCGGGTCGTGACACCTGACTATCTGTACCAGATATCATTTTTTCAAAACTGACCGAATTTTTCTCAAAACTGACTGCCAAAATATTCGATAATTAATTTCGAGTCTACCGATATTAACCGGTAATTTTTCAAACTTCAGAATACCCCGAAAACTGACCCAGAAGTCCTGAAAAACCACACAGAAGCAAAAATCAGTCTAGCCACCAGGAGCACCAGCGCCGTCACCAGAGTGCCTTACGGCGCCGCCCAGTCTCGCTGCACCAATTGTAACCACTTCCACGTTAGCAGCCGCCGGATAGTTTGGCGGAGCCACCAGACCATGTGCGCCGCCTCATTTCCTGTGTTCCATACTTGCACTTCAAAATTACCATTTTACCCTCCCAGCCTAATTTTTTCAACTCAAAAGGCCCTACCCTTTTGGTCTTTTCACTCTTTCACTACTTAAAATACCCCTACCTCATTTTTCATTTCTCATTTCTCTACACACCTTGGGCATTTGTGATTGCTATCTACTTGCTCTCTTTTCTCTCTTTCTCTAATTATATTTTTACTCATTTTGAGTAATCTCAATTAGTTAATTAATTAAAAATTAATTTTAATTAATTAATTAATTTTTTAATTAGTTTTCACTCATTTTGAGTAATCTCAATTAGTTAATTAATTAAAAATTAATTTTAATTAATTAATTAAATTTTCAATTAGGTTTTACTCAATTTGATTAATTAATCCTTTTAGTTAATCATTTTAATTAATTAAGAATTGGGTAATTAAGTAATTTAATCTCTTTTTTTTTTTTAACTAATTTCGTTTTACGAAACGAAACTCCGATCCAGAAAAACCACTCTCTCACCACTCAAACTCAAAAAGAAGGTATAATCTCTTACCCTAATTCAAACCCAAACCAAACCAAATCAAATCGATCAAATCTGACCGATTCTTAAACCCCCTCCACCTCACCGTAGAACGAACTACGTGGGTTTTGATTCCCATTCAATATGATACGTAGACACACTTGGAATCTAAATCCAAGTCTCAAATCCAAATCTCAATCAATCCCCTTCTCCTTTTATTTTTCATGTAAAAATGTAAATTTATATTTTTCTTGTAAATTTTAATTAATGCAATTAGTTGATTATTTTTGGAGTTAAGGAGCGATTTGTGGTTCTTCTAGAATCCATAAGAACTAGAGAGAACACTCTCCTTAACTTGTGGATGCCTTTAAATATTTGCTCTTTATTTTTCTCATATATTCAATAAATATGCCATGATCATGCATAATCGTCATTAATTACTTGTCATCCATGAAATCAATTTTCAAAGTCAAATCAAATTTAAGAGTCAAATTGAGATTATTTTAAAACCAAAAATCTAGTTCCCGAGCTCAATCTGTTTCGAGAACTAGTGATTTTATCCTTTGGTAAATTAATCAAAGATTAATAAATTGGAGTCAAATTTGGTTTTTTCCTTAAATTTTTTCATTTAAATAAATTAGGATGGTGACTCCCGAATCTCTTTCAAAAATCAAATCAATTTTCTGATGCGACAGCCGCTTCCAATCGTGAGCACCGAAACTCGTACCTAACCTCCCTTAAAAATCGCTCGCCTTTCCTTAAGGAATTTTCCTGAGTGAGGGAAGGGGTGTTCGGGCGAGACCTCACAGTTGGCGATTCCACTGGGGGCTAGTTGCCACCCTTTTCAATAAAAGGAAAGCAAATAAGAGGATTACTATTTGGTTAAGAATTTTTTCCAAAATAATCTCCATTTGACATTTGAGTTTAATTTGATTTTCATGCATCACTTTGTATAATAAAGGCTCCTTGCCTAACCCTAGATTTAGGAAAACTTTTGGATGGTGAGTAGCATTGGCTCGACAACTCTCTTTGAGTATATTGGGATATAGCGAAAGCATTCCACCTCGCGACGAATCCCCTATCATTTTGGTGGTGTAACGAGCAATCTGTACTATTGGACCTACGCGAGTCTTTTTGATTCACATGTGGTTAGGTATATCGATGCTCTAGTGGGACGGGGACCCTTAAACCAAGCTACCCTTCACCCTTGTGCATATAGTTGCCTTAGCCTTTGACCTTAGGTTCCTTGAACCATAATAATCTAGACCTTGTGCATATACCCATGAAACCTTTTTGGCATGCATCACAACATAACCATGCATACAAACCTCGCGTCTAGGTTATGCCTTGAACCAATTCTTATCACCCTGTAAACCAAAATCGGTAGTCCGTCACCAAAAAAAAAAAAAAAAAAAACACTCGACCAATAAACCTGGTAAAGGGAATCATTTTTCCCGATATACTATTGCATCCGAATATCCTTTTTCCAGTGTAAATTCTTAACCTTCCTTTTTCTTTTCTTTTGAAGGTACCGATGGACAACCCAATCAACATGGATACCATGAACGTCCTCCTCACCAATCTCCTTAAAAAGCAAGAGGAGAATTTTCAAGCCAGCCTCAACTTTGCCCCCAATACTCAACAAGCCAATTTCAGCAAAGTTTTAGCCGCCTAACAAACCAATTTCAACCGAGCTTTAACTGCTCAACAAGCCAGCTTCAATAATGCATTGGCCCATTTCACTAAAGCCTTGAGCTCTCAAAAGCAGATCATGAACCAAATCAAGTCGAATCTAATGGCTTCAAGTCCTTTGACCACACCTCGTATTAATCTGACTAACATTACATCCCCCCCATTTTTACTAATCAAACCAAGTCACATCCAATTAATTCAAGTTTCACCGCACCCCATCTTGATTAGACCAACACCGTAATTCCTTCCATAATCAATCGGCCTGACACCTCCCCTTTTTCGACCAACACCACATTTGGTCCCACTGCTGCAACCATATCAACTCCTATCATTGGCCTTACCCATGATAGAAAAGTGTCCAAGAATGCCACACAGCTAATCCCAAGCACTCATGCCAACCCAACTCTTGTTATTGATCTGACCAATAATGGAGGAGCTCCTTAAAGTTTCATGTCACCAAACACCAAAGTTGACATTTCTCCTTCATTGAATCCTTTTCAAGGAACATGAATCTCTACCCAGCCAAACATCAAAAGGCCCATCAAACTACCCTTGAATCGCAACACCACTGTGCTCCAATAAGCTCACACAGTTGGAAAAAGATGTAAGAATAATAATCCTTGTGCTTCCACTTTTATTATCTCCACCAAATAGAAAGGCAGAGAGGCAGCTACTATCACCAACCAACAACCTTGTAAATCAGAGAGAAGGAAGTTCACTGATTTAGGTATTCCTTTAAGCACAGTTTACAAGATGGCCCTTGAAGCCGACATGGTTAGGCCTCTAGATTCGAAAGCACCCCCTAACCATCCATCTAGGAACTACAAGCCTAATGAGTACTGCGAGTACCACCAAGGAGCTGGGCATGAAACTGATATGTGCAAGAGTTTAAAGCATCAAATCCAAGATCTCATTGACAATGGAGATATCCTCCTTCCGGAATCCATGCCCAATGTGTCTATCAACCTTAGGGACATTATCAATTCCCTCAAATTTGAAAAATTAAGCTGACCTACCCAGTGACCAGCACTTTGAGGAGAACATTGGCCTAGCTGACATGCCCTTGTTCGAGTTCTACACTCAAGTTGAGTCTAGTCAATTCTAAGTCCGAGTTAGGGTCTGTCGAGTCTTATGCTTCTTTCTCTTCTTTTGAGTCAAAGTCAGAGTCAAGTCAGAGTCTGTCGAGTCTTATGCTTCTTT
>CATKHJ010354977.1:0-16112 GCA_949750685.1 Vernicia montana | reverse complement strand
TCAGCTAAAGAGAAGAGAAAAAGTGTTTATATAGGCTGAATTAACTTCCTAGTAGAGTGTGGAAAGGAAAGAAATTAATTAATTGCTTTCCTAGTGCCTAAAATAAAGCTGAAATTAATTTTCAAGATCAAACTAGGAAGAGGTGCATTAATTGAATTAAAATCAGGATTGAAGTAGGATTTAACTATTCAACTCAAGAATCATAATCAGACTAGGATTAGAATTCCTACCTCCCTAATCCTACTAGGTTTAGGATTCTTAATTTTTTTCAATTTGTTAATTTGTGTGTTTGATTCATTCTAAATTTCCTATTCCCAATCCTACTTGGATTAGGATTCCTAAATTTTTTTCGTTTCTTGCTAATCTTGTTTCCTTTTGTTTGTTTAATTCGTTTAGTTCATTCTTTTATGTCCTTGTCTCGTCTAATTGTTTGTTATTCTTATTTGTATTTCTAGTTTCTTGTTTCATTAAGTCTTATTTACCTTGGTTTTCATTATTAGCATTGTAATTGGTAAAGATTATAATATTTTGATTATTGTAATTGTTTCAAACAAGAGAATTGAGTGGAAAAAGGCTTAGCGAGAGCTCATATGGAGAAAAGCCATTAATTTGAGTATGAAATAAAACACGAGTGATTGAGTGTCATCTACTTTTGAGTGAAACATGTGAGGGAGTGAAGTGGGAATTATTTTTGCTTTACTAACATTCTTTTCAGGCTGTCACCATGAGTAAAGATTTGGATTTTTACATGGATGTTCTTCTCGAACAATGTCAAGCTATGAATAAAAGATATGGTGACCTGTTGATAGAATGGATCGAATTGAACAAAGAAGCGATGAAAGAATGGATCGATTAGAAGCTTCTATCACAAAGAGGCAGCAACCAAATGCTCCAAATCCATCAAGACAATCAAGGAGATTTCCAAGAAGAGTTCATGAAGAGGAAAGAAAGAGGTTATGGCCATCATATGAGGATACTTTAATGAAAGTTAAGGCTAAACGTGAAAGAAGAGAGAATACATCTAAGCCACCAATGGAGGAGATGAAGAATAAAGGGGATGAGGTTGAGGAAATAATTTGTTATCCTATCCAAGTCACCTGTGAATCTGTTTGGGTGGATGCAAATGTTGAAGAAATTAACCATGTTGTGGAAGTTACTCATGAAGATGACTTATTACCTTTGGAGCTTGTTATTGAATACTCTTTATTGAAGGTAGAAGAAGTTGATATTCATGAAGAAATTTCAGCGTTTGAAACTCCTCAAGAGATCTTGAAGGAAAAAGAAGTTGATCTTGAAGTTATTCCTACCTTGGAGATTCATCAAGTAATCTTGGAAGACGAAAAAATGATGATTCCATTAGAAGTTCAAGAAGAGAAAAAAACAAAGGACATTGACTTTGTTTTCCAAGAGACTAAAGATGTTTCTATTTCTAATGTGAATTTTGTTTTGCCTAATGATTTTTTTTGATGTTTTTCTAACCAATTTTCAGATTTCTCAAATTCTTCAAAGGGTAAAAATCATCAAGGAAAAGAGATGGCAAGTTTGTGTGTTGTTCCTATTGCTTCATCACTTCAAAACTCGTGGTCGAGTTTTCTCCAACAAGGGGGGAATGTTACATACAAAGGAAGCTTCATACTTTTACAATACCATAGCACATGATTCGAGGATGAATCTTTTCAAGAAAGAGGGAATATTGTGATACAAAGAAGAGTCAAGCATCAAGTTGGGCCTATATGAAGATACAAGCTTGATGACATTGATTCAAACTAGAAAATGGGCTGCCATGATTGAAGATGGGCTGCCATTCAAGATAATTAATCAAAATTGAAGATATTTGAAGATTGAAGCTTCATGAATGGATTCGATTTATGCAAGCAAGCTCAAGCCTAATTCAAATGGTGTTTTGAAGATAAAACAAGCATGTTCAAGCCTCATTATGCAATTCGAATGGTGGACTTTTGTCATTTCAATTTTGAATCCATTATGACATGTCTATTGGGCTGTTTTGTTGTTCAAGCCCATTATCTATCTTAGTTTCATCTTTTATTAAGTGTTTTAAGTATTTTGGGCTACCTATGTTATATATTAAGCCAAAAGGTTATTTAAACTACTTTATTTTTATATTTTAAGTAGTTTTGGGCCTGTTTTAAGTTAGGTCGAGGCCCAATACGAATATTAGTTTATTTTCTATTCTAGAAGTTTATTTTCTTATCTAGGAAGGATTCTTATTGATTTCCTTGATTATGAAGAATTCCTAGCTTATTTTAGAATTCTAGATTAGTCTTGAGTCTCTATAAATACTCAAGTTTTCTTTGTAATTCAACAGATTATATATTTGATTAAATGAATTTCGAATTCTCTTAAGAGTGTGATCTCTTGTTTTTAATTCTTGCTTGAATCAAGGTTCATACAAGCAAAGCTAATTACTTTGTTAGTATTAATTCCAAGGTTCTCTTTCACAAGTTGGTATTGTGTTGCGGAGATCGCAAGATCATATTCCAAGGTGTTCTATCACGAGTTGGATTTAGGTCGTGGACTTGGCATCGAATCTGATTTGGCTTTCCAAGGAGTCGCTTCCAAGCGTAAAGGTATTGGGTCACAAGTTTAGTATACTTGTGATTTGTATCACTACATCTCAAGTATTTATGGTTTTTACTAAAGCTCAAAATTAATTCTTTATATTTGTCCATAACTTTTATCAATTTAATCCTTTTAATTTATATCATATATAAATTTGGATTTAATTGAAAAGAAATCTTTGTGGATTTATACTTCATGACATGTCAGGGGCCTTGTAAATTTAATTATAAGTTCAATCCAATTACCACTAATCAATTAATTAAACATTTTAATTAATTATTATGGTTTACACCTTTTATACTTGAAAGGAGAAACTATTGGGTGTGTGACTTTCTAGGTTTATGTCTAATTAGTAACGAGATTGAGAAAATATTTTTCTCTACTAATGTGAAATCTCTATTTCACCCTTAGTCTCATAAGTCATGAGTGACGCTTAGCATAGCATATCATGACTACCTAATTAGAATGAACATAAGTGTTTGAATACTTATTCATTTCATGGACCAGATATCTGTATTTCACCCTTACTAATTAAATCCCTTCATTACGAAATCCCTTCATTCGTCTTTATCTCGATTCTAATTCTTAATAAAATTGATTCCTACTAGAAACTCCTTTTAGTGAATCTTAACTACCTCGGTCAAGGATTTGCTTATCAAGAATAATTAGATAGTATAGGATTTCTTTCTTGTTTACTCAAGTTAATGAATTCTTTCTTGGTGATCACTTATCTCCATACATAACTTGTTAGAACTATCACATGCCATATACCTTTACATGAATAGCATCAGTATGTAAGTAGTAATAAATCCTAACTACTAGTGCATGAGATACAGTGTCCCTCAAGTCAAAGAACTATATGCACAATTATGACTTAGACGATGATTTATTGACTAGCAGTAAAACTTCATGCTATCATCATCTAACGTCACTATTCAACTATTCATCATATGAATATCCACATGTTTGTATCGACAACATTTGTCAAGCAGAATGATGTTCACTGCCTCTAGAATGCCACGACCCAACTTTGAGTCATGATTGTCCTAGGGCATAGGGAGACATAAGGTCACCTAAACCTATAGAACCCCTTTATTATTTATTAACTTCCATCAATTTCCATGTTACCCTTATCCCAAGATCGAAACCATAATTACCATATTGATCATTCATAAATTACTTAAGTGCTTCGACTGTAATTATATTATACCAAACCACACACCATGTAAATAATATTCTAAATTATATAATTATTACAAACTTTAACAATCCATGGAGCTCTAGAGTGAAACTTTCAAAATATTGCAGAACATAAAAATAACAGTGCAATTTCTAAGTGGAGATATAGAACTTGAAATTTACCTTGCTGACCTATTAGCTGGTCCTGAAAATAAGCAACAACTGTGGGATGAGACAAAGCTCAGTGAGTACAGAATAATATTATAAAGGATAAACAAGCGATGTATGAACAATGGTGGCTCCTTATAGCAATAAAACGATGTTAATCAAAATTGTTCTTATGGAACAATTTGCACATTTACAACAGATATTATATCTTTAGCAGAAACAATTCATTTCTCGAAAACAGTGTGTTTCCCCCATAAGCAATCGAGTGCCGGCATACGCCTTGCTCACTCCCACATACCTAGTCACACGCACAACTGATCAGGTCATACGTACTAAGGACCTTAAACCCTTTCCAACTAAGGTTCGGATAATCTCACCATATCCGTGGGTCCCATTACTATTGTGCACAAGGTCCGATGTATTGCCCCACATTATAGGGGTATTCTGGTTATCATGGTATCATCATAACATTTTACCTTTTCTATCCATTAAATGATTCAATGGATAATACATCAATAATAATTAGGTTCCCATCATTAGTCACATTATTATAAGATCAAACAATATAGGCTCATTTGGCCAAATGTCATAAAAAAATATTTTTCTCAATTTGGCTCAATAATCAATAAAGCAAATAATGATTGCAAAAAAATTGCAATGCATTTCAAATAGGAAATGATTGAACATTAATGTCCATATTTAAGGCACAAGTCGTATTATACTATTAAGTACTCACTTCTACTCTTTAGCTCCTATTCCGAAATATTCAACGTAAATTACAATGAGGCTCCTCGGTATTTCGAACAATACCTTTGCCTTTAGGTTCTACAAAATACAATACAAATGCACATTAATCACTATTACTTTATCACACTAACCACATCCTAACTCAACCTTATTATCATTTTCCTATTATTAACCATCAAAATACACTCAAACACATTAAACAACAATACATATAAATACATTAGCAAAATAAACATTTTAATTTAAAAGTCCTTATGTTGGCCGAACCTTCTCATCAATGAATTTAATTCCTTTTCCTTTCCAAGTCCATAATTAAATCTCATACTCCTCAATTGGAATCAATGCAATTATTTTCTATCATTCAATGGAACTAATGCACTTCTAAATTTAAAATCCCTAATTTGGTATATTTCAATTAAATTTGAAAAAATCATTTCCACCAACCAAATTTCAATCTCACCTTATAAACATCAAATTGCATCAATTTTAAATCTAATTTACCAATCAATTTTAAAAGTTCAAGCTTAAATCTTGAAATTCCCAATTTGACTTAAAAACCCTAGAATTTGGGGAAAACTATCAATTTCATATCCAAACTTCAAATTGAATATGGATTCATCAAATTAGCATACAAACAATCAATATCCATCAATTAATTGAAATTAAATTCCTTCAATTCTCATAAACCCCAAATTTTGCCATAATGGGATGATTTGAGAAAAATCTAAAATTCCTTAACCAAATCTTAAATTGATCTTTAAATAATGAAATTAGCATAATATAAAGCCTATATCATTAAAAAAAAATATCAAAAACATTCATCAAATCATATACTTCCCTTATAACATGGATTATGCCTCCAACATTTTCAAGTTTTGTATAAAATCTCCATTATTCAAATTGACACCTTTAAACCCCCTTTCTACACCCCAAGTGACCTTAGATATCATTAAAATAATTTTAGAACACTTCCTCCAAAAATTTAAAGAGAGGCTGAACCTATGCATTCATGGACTCTAAATGATGTTTCATGCTTCCTTTGCTTATTTCCACATGATAAACCTTAAATTCTCAACTCCTATTTGCATAATCCATTAAAAGACATAAAAAATATATATATGTAATTTTCCCATGGAAAGAAAATGGAAAGAAAATGAATCAAAAGCATGTACAACATCAATTTCAAACTAGAATCAAAGAAAGAAATTACTTTGTATCAATTCTCACCTTTGCAAGCTTAATTTAGTCTCCTATGGTGATGAACAAGTTGAGAGGTTTTTCCTTTTGGTGAAAATTGTGTTTTTTTGCTGGTGAGTTGCAAATGGTGAGAAATTAACGTCTTTTAGTTATATATGAATGGAATGGATGGTTGTGATTTAATCTCTCAATCTCAATGGCTATGATTCAAGCAAGATGGATGGCTATGATCAATCATGATGGATGGCTAAGATCACTCTTATGTGGATGGTGACTTAGCATAAATAATTATGAGGAAAAATGAACTTGGACAACGGTGGTGGTGAGATGAGATTTCTGCCATTGTTAAGAAATGGACTTAGTCAAATTTGGTGGCTTTCTAGTCAACTTTGGTGTCTAACCAATTACTCACCATTCTAACCATAGTTAACTTATTCAAACCTTAGTGTAGTTAAGTTCCACCAAAATATGAGCCCTAATGGGCCGGCCATTCCATGGGCTTGGGCCTTGAGTCCAAAAGCCCATCAAAAAGCCCACCCGTGCCCATTTTCTGAATTTAAAATTTTTTCGAAACTTTCTTTCTTTCCTTTCACTTGGAATTTTAATTCCTACATTCCCATATTATTACAAACTCAAAACATAGTCACATTACCTTAATTAATTAAATAAAATACATAAAAACATTCATACTTTCAAAAAAATAAACAAACAACACTTTTAGTATCAAAAGAGTTCTTTTTTATCCCATCACTATTTTATTGTCACATTATCCCAAAAATTTATATTCTATGGTATTATCATAACTCTAATGAGCTATGGAAACCTTGGGTATTACATATAATCATAAGTATGATACAAACCATAAGCGACCTGCCTTGAGACCCAATATCTTTACGTTTAGTTGTGACCCCTTGGAAAGCCAAATCAAGTTTAAAACAAGAAAACCTCAACCCAATGACAAACCTGTGTTAAAGAACCTCGGTATGTTGTGAACAAAATAAAGTAATTAACTTTGAAGTTCAGTTTTTTATTCTATGCAAGAACAGAAATTGAGAAATCTCTCACAAGTAATAAAACTCAATATTTTGGAATAAAACTGATCTCCCTTCATTGATAGAATAACTAAGTATTTATAATGACTTAACTAGGTTACAAAGTTAGATTCATAAACAAATAACTAATGAAATAGGTTTGGCCTATAATTAAACAAGAATAAAAGCCCAAAATACACTAACAAAAAGGATAACTAATTTAATTAAATTAAATCTTGTCAAAAACTTGATGTTAATTTCGGACAAGGTCTGGTACATGCCCATGTACCAGGGCGTGTTGGTATCTGTCTTCCTGCGAAATTCAGCTCTTCAACATGGGCTGCAATACACCCATGTACATGGGCAGGTACATGGCCATGTATTAAGGCGTGTCCACTTCTGTACCCTTTTGCTTAAGCTTGCAAATCTTGTCCACACTCATTTCCTTGCTCAATTGCTTCATTTTTGGCTTGAATCAAAGTAACCAGTGATGGATTTGAATCTTGAAGCCTTAATGAGATACTTGACTCTTCCTTGCAATCTTTAATTGTGGATAGATTGTTCCAAAAACCTTGCATCAAGCCTTGAATTGCATCCTTGAACTTCTTTGTCCTTGCTCTTGTGATTGGACCATTTGGCAAAATCATTGGATACTTGCTATTAGCTACTTGGATTGCATCATTCCCTCCATCCTCAAAAGGATTCGACCTCGAATTTTCACTTACATCAAAAGGAGAAAGATCACTTACATTGAATGTAGCATTAACATTATACTCACAAGGAAGATCCAATTTGTAGGCATTGTCATTGACTCTTTCCACAACTTGAAAAGGTCTATCTCCTCTTGGTTGCAATTTGGATTTTCTTTGATTTGAAAATCTTTCCTTCCTCATATGCACCCAAACCCAATCGCCTGGTTCAAAGATTATTTTCCTTCTTTCTTTGTTGGCTTGATTTGCGATTTGTTGATTTCTTTTCTTTAAGTTCTTTCGCACATCGTCATGAAGCTTTTTCACCATTTCAGCCTTCTTCTTTCCATCTAAACTATGCATTTCATCATTAGGTAAATGAACTAAATCCAAAGGAGTTAGTGGATTAAAACCATAAATAATTTCAAATGGTGAATAACCTATAGTGGAATGCACAATACGATTATATGCAAATTCAACAAATGGCAAACAATCTTCCTAATTTTTCAAGTTCTTTTGAATGATAACACGTAACAAAGTACCTAAAGTTTTATTAACTACCTCAGTTTGTCCACCAGTTTGGGGATGACAAGTAGTAGAATACAATAACTTAGTTCCCAACTTACCCCACAAAAATTTCCAAAAATAGCTCAAGAACTTTACATCTTTATCACTCACAATACTCCTAGGAATGCCATGGAGTCATACTATCTCCCTAAAGAACGAATGAGTTATGTTAGTTGCATCATCAGTTTTACTACAAGATATAAAATGAGCCATCTTAGAAAACCTATCAATAACAACAAAAATTACATCTATCCCCTTTTTCGACCTAGGTAAACCTAAAACAAAATCCATTGATATATCCACCCAAGGTTCACTAGGTACAGGTAAAGGAGTGTACAAACCATGTGGTAAAACTTTAGACTTAGCTTGTCTACATATAACACATCTATTAAAAATTTTAATCGCATCCTTTTTCATTTTAGGCCAATAGAAGTGTTCACTCAATGTGTCCAAAGTTTTTGCAATCCCAAAGTGTCCCATTAATCCACCCCCATGTGCCTCTTTCACAAGCAATTCACGCATAGAAGAAATAGGTATATACACAATTTATTTTTTACCCATCCATTCTATAACTTACCAAAAGCACCTTTTTCACATGCATCATAAATACAAGAAAATTCAGAATCCTCACCATACAAACCTTTGATAAGTTCGAATCCCAACATCTTTGCATTCATGGTGTTAATGAGAGTGTACCTTTTAGATAAGGCATCGGCTACTACATTCTCTTTACCTTGATTGTACTTTATCACATATGGGAATGTCTCAATGAACTCACTCCACTTGGCATGTCTTCTATTCAACTTACCTTGCCCTTTAAGATACTTCAATGATTGATGGTTGGTGTGGATCACAAACTCCTTGGGCTAAAGATAATGTTGCCAAGTTTCCAATGCTCTCACCAAAGCATAAAGCTCTTTGTCATAAGTTGGGTAGTTCAAAGCAGCACCATGAAGTTTCTCACTAAAGTAGGCAATGGGCCTCCTTTCTTGCATCAAAACAGCTCTAATACCTAAACCTGAAGCATCACACTCAATTTCAAAAGCATTAGTAAAGTTAGGCAAAGTTAAAACAGGTGTCATACTTAAGTTCTCTTTAAGCAAACCAAATGCGATATCTTGCTCTTTACCCCACTTAAAAGCAATATTTTTCTTTATTATTTAACTGAGAAGTGCAGCAATTGTGCTAAAGTCCTTCACAAAACGCCTATAAAAACTAGCCAAACCATGAAAACTCCTTACCTCAGAAACTAATTTTGGAGTTGGCTAATTCTTAATGTCACTTACCTTTTCTTCATCTACTTCAATACCTTGTGCACTAACAACAAATCCTAAAAATACAATTTTATCTAGACAAAAAGAGCACTTTTTAAGATTAGCATATAGCTTTTTTTTTTTCTCAAAACAAGTAAAACAGTCCTTAAATATTCTAGATGCTCATGCATACTCTTATTATAAATCAAGATATCATCAAAATAAACAACTATAAACTTACCAACAAAAGATCTCAAAACATGGTTCATCAATCTCATAAATGTGCTAAGTGCATTAGTCATACCAAAAGGCATAACTAACCATTCATACAAACCATATTTTGTTTTAAAGGCAGTTTTCAATTCATCACCTTCTTTCATGCGAATTTGATGATACCCACTTTTCAAATCAATCTTGCTAAAGACATAAGAACCATGCAATTCATCCAACATATCATCTAACCTAGGAATGTGATGTCTATACTTTACCATTATGTTATTTATTGCTCTACAATCAACATACATGCGCCAAGTATCATCCTTCTTAGGAACAAGCAAAACAGGAAACGAACATGGACTGGTGCTTTCGCGAACATACCCTTTTGACAACAACTCCTTAACTTGCCTTTGTAACTCTTTTTGCTACAATCCAAGTAGCTAATAGTAAGGATCCAATGACTTTGCCAAATGGTCCAATCACAAGATCAAGGGCAAAAAAGTTCAAGGATTTAATCCAAGGCTTGATGTAAGGTTTGTGGAACAATCTATCCACAATTGAAGATTACAAAGAAGAGTCAAGTATGAAATTAGGGCTTCAAGATTCAAAACCATCATTGGTTACTTTGATTCAAGCCAAGAATGAAGCAACTGAGCAAGGGAATGAATTTGGACAAGTTTCGCATTCTTAAGGAAAAAGAAATAGAAGCGAACACGCCCAGGTACAAGCCCTTGTACCTGGGCGTGTAACCCACTGTCCAAAATTGAAGATTTAATTTCTTTTTGCAAGATTTAATTTAATTAAATTTGTTGTCCTTTTTATTAGAGTTTTGGGCTTTATCCTTGTTTAATTATAGCCCAAATCTATTTTATTAGTTATTTGTTTAGGACTCTATCTTTATAACCTAGCTAAGTCATTATAAATACTTAGCTATTTATTAAATAAAATAGAGATCAGTTTATTCCAAAATATTGAGCTTTATTGCTTGTGAGAGTTTTCTCAAATTTGGTTCATGCATAGAATCAAAACCGAACATCAAAGTTAATTACTTTGTTTTGTTCGCAACATACCAAGGTTCTTTGACACAGGTTTGTCATTGGGTTGAGGTTTTCTTGTTCAAACTTGATTTGGCTTTCCAAGGGGTCGCATCTAAACGTAAAGGTATTAGGTCTCAAGGCAGGTCGCTTGTGGTTCGTATCAGTTTGGTATCAGAGCTTAGGCTCTAAATCAAGTTTGCGTATCTTTCGTTTTCATTGTTATCGTGTTTTCTTATTTTCGTGCCTTTTCGTTTGTTTTTGCATCTTTCCATTTCTTTTCGTTTTGTGTTATCTTGCTTAATTCAATCATAATCTATCTTGTTATTATTGGATATCTAAATCGAATTATTAAAAAAAAAAAAGAAAAAAAATTAAAATCGATTTTTATTTTATATTGTTTTTGTTTGTTTCTGAATCTGTTCGTTGTGTCTGTTGCTTTTTGTTTCTCGTTATCTTGTTCAATTAGGTCTTAAAATCACTTAATTGTTTAAGTTTATTAAATTCAAAAATCAAAAAAATTATATATATTACTTATCTTCGAATTCAATAGTGTTCTTGTTCTTCAAATTCGTTTGCTTCTAGAGTCTTGTGTTTCATTGTTTGTGATTTCTTCAAATTAAAATATATTTGATTTATTCCTTGATAGTCAATTCTTGTTTAAATCTTCAAATCTTAAGAGTGAATAATTGCTGGATAAAAAAAAGAGAGAGAGAAAAAAAAGTAATCAGCCAAGAAAAGAGAAGAAAGAAAACTCGACCAAGAGTGAATTGTGAGTTGTTTATATAGAGTAAACTTCCTAGTAGAGTCTGGAAAGGAAAAGAATTAATTAATTACTTTCTTAGTGCTAAAAATAAAAGCAAATTACTTTTCAGAATTGAACTAGGAAGGAGTTGTCACAATTGAATCAAAATTCAGCATTGAATTTGGATTTGACTATTCAACTCAAGAATCATAATCAAACTAGGAATTAGATTTCCTACCTCCCTAATCCTATTAGGTTTAGGATTCTTATTTTTTTCAATTTTTCAATTTGTATGTTTGAGTCACTCTAGGTTTCCTATTCCTAATCCAACTAAGATTATGATTCCTAAAATTTTCTATTACGTGTTCTTTTGTGTCTTCATTTCGTTTAAATCTTTAATATTTTTTTCGTTTCTTGTTTTCTTTTAAATTTGTGTCAAAAATTCTTTCTTATTCTTGGTTAATTGTTGGACTAATCAAAGTATTAATTTTTTTTTGTTGGATTTGGCTCTTTATAAGAACTTTAAAAGAGAATTGAGAGGTAAAAGGCAAGATTGTGAGTATAAATAGAGAAAAGCCTATTGAATTGAGTAAAACACGAGTGATCTTAAGTGATTTCATACTTGAGTGAAACACGTGAGGGAGTGAAGTGAGGATATATATATATTTGCTTTGCTAACCTTGTTTTTCAGGTTCAATATGAGTGGAAATCCACAAGATCAAGCCTTCAACCTACAAGCCATCCATCAATCTTTCCAAAGGTTGAATGCTCGAATTGATGACATGAGGGACACCATGGAGAGGTACAACACTGACCTCAATGAGTTAAAGGGGGCAAGTTCGCAACAAACCCCACCCGTGAGAGGATTTCATAAAAGGCGAGATGATGAAGATTCTAAATCTAATAATGATGTAGAAGATGATACCACCGAGAGAAGGGAGAATAGAAGGGAAAGAAGGCAAGAAGGTAATTGGGGTATCAAGTTAAAGATTCCTACTTTCAGAGGCAAGAATGATCCCGAGGCATACTTTGATTGGGAAAAGAAAGTAGAGCTAGTTTTTTATTGTCATGACTACTCCGAAACTAAGAAATTGAGACTTGTTGTGGCTGAATTTGATGACTACGCCATCACTTGGTGGGATGATGCCAAGCAAAGAAGAAGGAGGAACCACAAAAGGCTTATTGAAACGTAGGGAGAATTAAAAACCATTATGAGAAGGCAATTTGTCCCTACTCACTACTATAGGGATTTGCACAACAAGTTACAAAACCTTACTCAAGGATCTAAGAGTGTGGAGGATTACTACAAAGAGATGGATGTTGCTATGATTTGAGCCAACATCGATGAAGATAAAGAGGCCACCATGGCTAGATTTCTACATGCGTTGAATCGTGACATTGCCAATATTGTTGAATTGCAACATTATGTGGAGCTTGAAGAGATGTTGCATATGGAAATCAAGGTTGAGAAGCAACTTAAGTACAAGGGCAGCAACAATCGAAGCTCATCATCTTCAAATACATCCAAGCCATAGAAGTCCAATTGGAAGAAGGATGACAAGACTTATTCTAATTCTAAATTCGATTCAAGCAAAGGGGATGCTAAACCGATTTCAACAGAAAAGGAAAAAGGAAAATTTGAAACTCCAAATCATTCTCGTGATATTAAATGTTTCAAGTGTGGGGGTTCATGCCATATAGCTTCCCAATGCCCTAACAAGAGAGTGATGATCACATTCAATGGAGAGCTCTTTTTTGAAAGCAATAAGGAAGACGACAATGAGAGCATGCCATCATTGGAGGATGCGAGTGATAATGAGCAAAATGAAGATGGTGAGAATGAGGTTTATGGAGATATACTTGTCACCATGCGTGCATTAAGTGCACAAGTGAAGGAGGATGAAGAGGTCAACCAGTAAAGGGAAAACTTGTTCCATATTAGGTGTTTTGTGCAAGATAAAGTTTGTCATGTAATTATTGATGGGGGAAGTTGTACAAATGTAGCTAGCCATTACCTTGTTGAAAAGCCTAACTTACCCACAATAAAACACCCAAGGCCCTATAAACTAAAATGGTTGAATGAATGTGGAGAAATTAGGGTTCATAAACAAGTTCTAGTTTCCTTTTCTATTGGTAGGTACAAAGATGAAGTTTGTGTGATGTAGTACCTATAAGCTGGCCATCTACTTTTGGGAAGACCTTGGCAATTTGATAGAAGAGCCAAACATGATGGGTTTACCAACCAATATTTGATTGAAAAGAATGGCAAGAGCACTACCCTTAATCCATTGTCTCCAAGGAAAGTGTATGAAGATGACCTCAAGAGAATGAAACAACTTGAAGAGTGGGAAAGACAAAGAGTGCCCGAATCTAATAGAGAAAATCTGAGTGAGTGTGAATTAAAAAAAAGAGTGGGAAAAGATGAACAAGTGAGCAAAAAGAAAGAGAAAGTGCAATTGCACAAAGAAAAAGAGAAGGGGACAGATTCGGGTAAGGGAAAAGAAATTAAGAGCAAAAAGAAACATGTGAGTTTTTATGCTAAAAGGAGCGATATCAGAGACGCCATGTATAGTAACAGGACCATACTTGTACTTTTGTACAAGGAAACTTATTTTTGTACTAACAATCTTGATAAAGCTTTGCCTAGTCCTTTTGTTTCTTTGTTGCAAGACTTTAAAGAAGTGTTTCCTGAGAAAGTGCCTAATGGATTGCTACCCATTTGAGGCATTGAACATCAAATTGATCTCATTCCTAGAGAACCAATTCAAAACCGATCAGCCTATAGAAGTAATCCCGAGGAAACAAAAGAGTTACAAAGGCAAGTTGAGGAGTTGTTGTCAAAAGGGTATGTTCGCGAAAGCATGAGTCCATGTGCGGTTCCTGTTTTGCTTGTTCCTAAGAAAGATGGTATTTGGTGCATATGTGTTGATTGTAGAGCAATCAATAACATAACGGTAAAGTATAGACATCCCATTCCTAGGTTAGATGATATGTTGGATGAATTGCATGGTTCTTATGTCTTTAGCAAGATTGATTTGAAAAGTGGGTATCATCAAATTCGCATGAAAGAAGGTGATGAATGGAAAACTGCCTTTAAAATAAAATATGGTTTATATGAATGGTTAGTTATGCCTTTTGGTTTGACTAATACACCTAGTACATTTATGAGATTGATGAACCATGTTTTGAGACCTTTTATTGGAAAGTTTATAGTTGTTTATTTTGATGATATCTTGATTTATAGTAAGAATATACATGAGCATCTAGAACATTTAAGGTTTGTTTTACTTGTTTTAAGAAAAGAAAAGCTATATGCTAATCTTAAAAAGTGCTCTTTTTGTCTAGATAAAATTGCATTTCTAGGATTTGTTGTTAGTGCACAAGGTGTTGAAGTAGATGAATAAAAGGTAAGTGCCATTAAGAATTGGCCAACTCCGAAATCAGTCTTTGAGGTAAGGAATTTTAATGGTTTGGCTAGTTTTTATAGATGTTTTGTCAAGGATTTTAGCATAATTGATGCACCTCTCACTAAAATAATAAAGAAAAATATTGCTTTTAAGTGGGGTAAAGAGCAAGATATCGCATTTGGTTTGCTTAAAGAGAAGTTGAGTATGGCACCTGCTTTAGCTTAGCCTAATTTTATTAATGCTTTTGGAATTGAGTGTGATGCTTCAGGTTTAGGTATTGGAGCTGTTTTCATGCAAGAAAGGAGGCCTATTGCCTACTTTAGTGAGAAACTTCATGGTGCTGCTTTGAACTACCCAACTTATAATAAGGAGCTTTATGCTTTGGTGAGAGCATTGGAAACTTGGCAACATTATCTTTGGCCCAAAGAGTTTGTGATCCACACCGACCATCAATCATTGAAGTATCTTTAAGGGCAAGGTAAGTTGAATAGAAGACATGCCAAGTGGAGTGAGTTCATTAAGACATTTTCGTATGTGATCAAGTACAAGCAAGGTAAAGAGAATGTAGTAGCCGATGCCTTATCTAGAAGGTATACTCTCATTAACACCATGAATGCAAAGATGTTGGGATTCGAACATATCAAAGGTTTGTATGGTAAGGATTTTGAATTTTCTAGTATTTATGATGCATGTGACAAAGGAGCTTTTGGTAAGTTTTATAAAATGGATGGGTGTTAATTTGATATAGTTTCCATGTTAATTGAGAAGAAGTACCTTAATATGGATTGATCACCCATAGGAATTGAGGGTTGATTGGGGTGCTAGAGATAGACCTACAAAATCCTTTGGTTTATTGTTCCTTATTCTTAATGCATGACTTATTTAATTATGTTTCTAAAAATCAAAAAAGTCATTAACTGTTTAAAAGCATTTGCAGCGAGGCGTCAAGAGCGGCAGCGGAGCACTGCGCTAGGGAGCGAAGTGCAAAGTGCGAAGTGTGAAGTGCAGGGTGCTGCGCTAGGGAGCGAAGAGCGAAGCTCAAGGTACTGCGCTAGGGAGCGAAGAGCGAAGCTCAAGGTACTGCGCTAGGGAGCGAAAAGCGAAGCGCTGCAATGGCCAGCGAAGGGCGAAGTGCGAGCGAAGCGCTGCAATGGCCAGTGAAGGGCGAAGTGCGAGCGAAGCACTGCAATGGCCAGCTTGCAGAGTTGATCCGATTTAGGCTGTGGTCTCTTCATGACTTTTGTTCATGGCCTCCTAAAACATGAAAGTCCAATAAAAGAACTCTGGAAAAACACTAAA
>CATKHJ010354964.1:0-15621 GCA_949750685.1 Vernicia montana | reverse complement strand
TATCAAATCCACTTCTAACTCTCTATTGGCTATCCTAACCATACAAGAAGGAAACACATTTCTTACTTCAATTTCTTCCTCTAAAGGAGTAGAAACAATCAAGGGATTCTCAAGCAATTCACATAACAAATGCAGTTTCTTGGCAAAACATGAAGAAACAAAGGAGTGGGTTGCTCTAGAATCAAATAATACCCTTGCATCAATAGCTTGTATAAAAAGAATACCTGTGACAACTGTATTAGAAGCCTGTGCCTCATGATGTGCTAGAGAAAACACTCTCCCTCTACCTTTTTCCAAGGGAGTCTGTCTAACAGCTTGTCCAGAAGTCTGCATTGTACCTCTACCAGCATCCATACCTCTACCAAACGGTGCCCCATTGCTATCAGCTCTATCCATCTGAACTGTAGTCTAGGAAGTCTAGGGTCTCGTTGCTGAATTTCATGGACAATCCTTCACATAATGTCCCGACTGTCCACAACTAAAACAAACACCAGTTCTCGCATAACACTAACCCTTATGTGATTTCCCACATGTCGAGCATAAAGGAGTAGAAGTCCTGATTGGTGCATAATTAGTCGCACTGAAGCTCTCTCGATGAGATGGTCTAGTAGGAGTCTATCTCAACTAAGATCTCCCTTGCTGACTCCTAGGATTATTCAAAGACTATTGGGTTACATCAATACTCTTCACCTCTCCATCACCCTTACCTTGCCTAGAGGAAGTCTCAATTCTAGCTTTCTTCTTTTGTTCCCTAGATGCTTTCACTTCCATCTCCCAGTTTTCTATAATTCTCGCTTCATCTATTAATTCTGAATAGGAATCAAACTTAAGAGCAACTAACACTTTAAACAGTGCTGGTACCAAACCCTTCCTAAACCGCTGAATCCGAGAAGCTTCATCTGGTATAAGTGCTGGAGCGAACTTGCCCAATCGTCAGAATTTCTTATCATATTCTGAAACCGACATATCTGGAGTTTGTTTCAATCTCTCAAACTCCCTAGCTCTAACTTCCCTCACACTTTCAGGAAGAAACTCATTAGTAACCAATTCCTTAAATCTCTCCCAGCTAATCTCTTTATTGCCTCTAAGCAACCTGGTGATACTTCTCCTAAACCAATCTTTAACATTCGCTTTCATGAGATACCCAGCAAATTCAATTGCCTCCTATTTGGAACCCTCAGACTCTGAACTCGGTTGTCCATATCCTCAATAAAATCTGTAGGGTCTATTTCACCTCTATACTCTGGAGGTTTCAGCTTCAAGAACTTCTCATAAGAAACCTCTTCTACTTGAGGCTCAATTGGTGGTGGAGAAGTCACAGGAGGAGGAACTATAGGAGAAATAGGAGGATCAGGCTGTTGTCTCTGTTGGGTAACCAACTCAAGTAACATCTCATAGTTCTTCTGAAGCTGGTCCAATCTCTATGCAACTGCTGCTGCATCAACTTGAGGAGCAGGAGGATCAACATTCTCCCTCGCTCTACTAACCAAACCCTCCACATCATCTCGAGCGACCCTTCTAGGATGACCTCGTCCCTTACCTCGACCAATAGCACGCCTAGGAGGCATCTTAATACTGATAAGAGAAAACACAAGAGATTTAGACTCATGACATAACGATGTTCGTAGATCTAACTTAACGAAGACATAATAATGACGGAATAAAATCCTATGATCCATAGTTTTCCTATTCATGCTTATCCTTAACTCATAACACTTATACTTCAGTATATAGAATCAAACCAGGCTCTGATACCACTCTGTCACAGCCTAACTTCCCTGGTGTGATGGTCATAGGGCGTGGGTAGGTTTAAGACCACCAAGCACTCGTAGAACCATCTAGACATAACTTGGATCATCTATTATATAATCATACAATAACTTTAAAAGAACCATTACATATCATCATCCATCATTATTGCATAATTAATCCATCATCATTCGATACATAATCATTCCATTGTTCACTATGGATCAACATAACGATCATCCAAAATGAACAATGGCAAAATAATATATAAGATTCATCCCAAAAATAATCATTCTATCTCTAATTCCATTCTAGCATTTTTCTATGGAGCTTTATAGAATGAATATTTAAATATAGTGTACTATAACAAAAAAAAAATCCAAATAATACATTAAAGTAGCTTCTTGTGAGAAAAATGTCAAGAAGCTCTATCACCAATCACTCTATCCTCCTCAACTCTAGCACCTGAAATCCACAATTAAAGAGGAATAAGCCTTCAACTTAATGAAATTATGAAATACATTATACCTGTGGGTTCTCAAGAGAAAGTGATGGGAAGTTCAACAATTGAACATCGTAAAAATAACAATTAGTAACATGAGTTATATCAATGACATTTCAAATGCCTACAACGGATGACATTATCAATACATCTTTAATAGAACAATATCATACATACATCATAGTGGAATAAAAATGAGCGGGACGAAACCACCATCCCCATAAGCATCCAAACATCATTAAGGGCAGTAACTTCTCCATTTTTAACGCATATCTGGTCAGATATACGCCTAGAGTATATAGTTCTCTCTAGGTAGAACACTGACATATTAGACTCTATCAGTTGAGTCATTGGTGCACACGGTCTAATGGTTTATCCCCCATTAGTAAGGCGTTCTATCATATTAGGTTCATTTTGGTTAAGGCTTGGTAGGTATAACACAAATAAATGTTAGCCCAAATGGCCATTGTTCATCAAGGATTTCATTAATTCAACATAATGGTTCGAGTTGCTATTTAAGACTAATAGCAATTACATTCATATATGAATGATGAAAGAAATTCAATTTCAGTCTATGGCATTTTGGGATTCAACAAGAATAACATTCATGAAAGGTGGCTCACATGCATAATATATTTTATAACTCACCTCTATAGCAAAATACTTCAATTCAAGTTAAAACTCTTTATCTTGGATGGAAAATCTACAAACCTTAGCCTACACGAAATTGGCCAACAACATTATCAATCTAAAGCTCATAAACTATAATTCTAAGAAGGAATTCTCCAACTAAGAGAAGAAACATCTCAAATGTCAAAGATTGAACTTATTCCCTCAAGAACAAATTCTAGGATTCTAACCCAAAACCTAATAATCAAATTCTAACAAAAATAAAATAATAAATACACATAACTACTTCTATCTAACTCCATAAAGATGCTAAAACAACATAATAACAAAGCCCATAAGAATTAATGAAAGATTAGACATTTACCTTGAAATGTCTCTTCCAACCAAAACTAAATCTTCCAAGATTTTAAAGAAGAATCCACTTAGATCTTTAAGTATCATTTGATTCCTTGAGTTAATTTAATGCATCTTAGTCTTTAAGAAGCATTAATGAGGTTTTGGTGAGGGGTTTAGCGTCAGAAAAGTCAAATAAATGAAGTTATGTTTGATTTCATGTTTTTGGATTTACTATTGTCCTTTTATAATCCCCGACCTTGAACGAGCGTTCATCACCTTGAACGAGCGTTCATCCCTTTTGAACGAACGCTCATCTTCAATTCCCAAAAATAACATTATTCACACAGAAGCATTTGGCATGAACGTTCACCCTATTGAACGAGCGTTCACCTTTTTGAACGGGCGTTCAAGCCTACAACAGTTTAAAACTTCATCCCTTATTCTCCCAATGCCTCAAACTTATTCAACATAGTCATACAACTCTTAATACACAAAATACAAACACTTCTTATTTTAAGAATTCCATATCATCATAAGCATAACATATAAGGTTCAAGATCAATAACATCATTATAGGAATGCATATAAAGATACGTATCATACATTATACATTTATAACTTAACTTAACCATTCCAATACACGTGTATACATTATCAAAATCTTGGATGTTATAAATCTATACCCAATTCAAGTCACCTCTACCTTTTCAATTCAATTTCTATCATGAATGAAATATATTTAATGTATTAGATTAAAGATAAACTCTATTTAAACAAACACAAACTCTTTTTTTATGTTCTAACACATTACTCAGACATTTATAATGACTTCTCATTTTAAAAACATTCAAAAATCAACTATGATAGATGAAATGCGCAAAGAATTGTGTGCTTATAGCAAGATAATCTAAGATTTGAATTTCAAGAAAAAACAAGTAACAATAAAATCATATTTCAAGATAATATAATAGTGAAATTATATTTATAATAAAATTATATTTGTAATTTTCAGCATATTATTAATTTATGATATGAAAGGAACCACATATTTATACAGAGTTTTCTAAAAAAATTATTATCTTATCAATTTATTGAAATTATTATATTAGAGAGGTTATTAATTAATCGAGTATTAATTTATAGAGGTAAAACTATATATATTAAAAGAGAAAAATTATTATCGGGCTCTTTTTTAATAAGCGATTTGCCCATTTTGCTTTAGGTAAAGTGGCCTATAAATAGAAGAGACAATAGAACCTAAAAACAAAATCGAGAATTTAAAATGTTTACAACACGTTTTAACAAATAAATTTTATAAAATTTGTTTTGAATTTCATATTTTTAAAATTTTTTATGTTTGGAACATTAAATAAAATCATTTTAATTCTTTGAATTCAATTATATGAAATTGAATATAATTAAATTAAATTCTATTAAAATACATGAAATTTTTAAATACATTCTACAAAACTAGCAAAAATAAATATTATAAATAAAAATATCATTTTTCTTATCTTTTCTTCTTACTCTTTCTCACTCTCTCTTCTCTTATTACTCTCTTCTCATCTTTATCATTTATTTTTTTTACTTATTTCTTTCTCAATTTTTTAGTTATATTTTATATATTAAATATTAATTATAAATACGAGATATAACTTTTCTAGTTGTATTTACCTTTTTCAATGAGATTTATTACGTTAAGTGTATTTTAGGAGATAATAAGAAAAATAATTCAATTACATATTTGTTTCAAATATAAAAATATAAAATTTAATTGAATTTTATATTTTAAATTATATCCTTCCAAAAATAAGAATTCATTTGTAAATGAATTCAAGCTGAAGTTTATTTATAAATGAATTTTTACATTTCTAATTCATTTGTTCCAAACGGACCGTTATACTACAATTTTTTTTTTCAATTTAATTATTTTATTACATTTTTATGAAGAAAAAAGAAATAAAAAAGACTCTAGAGTTGCCTTTTTATTTTTATTTTTATTTATATTGAATGCCAAGTAAAATTTAAACATCGAGTTAAGTTGCCAATTAGGTTTCTTTATTTTTGTGTTTTTAAAGAGATTAAATAAGTTCAAATTTTATGAGTTATTATATGACGTGTTCAAATTATATTAATTTGCGTCAATTTTTTTTTGACAAAATTTATGTATCCTTTCTCCGACTAGTTGAATAAAAAGAGGGAAACATTAGCCTTAAAATGAGAATTTTTGGTAAACTCGTAATTCAAAAAAGATAATGAGATATCGATGCTTTCTAAAGATGTGGAGAAAACTAATACATGCTTTGCTAAGCACACACATATTCTTTTTTCTTACTAAAAAGGGGAAGATTATTGAGATTGAGACTGAGACATATCCATTTTTATTTCAAAAATAAAAAATTATTTTTATTTCAAAATAAATAATGGAAATAAAATAACAATATTTTATTGCTTTATTTATTTTGTGTTATTCTCCTATACGTGCATATATTTTTTATCTTTTAAATTTTCTTGGATGAATAATTTAATTGATGTATAGATATATGTTTGTTTTTGTTAATCTATTAATGTGCTTATTTCCTTTTTTTCCCTATGTAGTCATTTTGATTGGTTTAATTTAGACTTGATACAACGTTCCCAAAGAAAAATATTTTTATTTATGAGATGAATGAGAAACATTAAATAGGACAATATATAGAAGTTATTAAGGTCTGAATAGACTCTGTGAATATTTATTGATAGTTTGATTGCGATTTTAAATTGACATTTATTAGACAATTACACATATTTATATGCTTTCCTCGTATTTTCATTTATGCTATGATTAATATATATGTGGGAAATTATAAGGTTAGTAGAGTTCATTAAAATAATCCCTCAACAAAAAGAGTTCATTAAAATAAAAAAGGATAAAGTTGAAATATGCCCTCATAATATGGCAAAAAGAACAGATCGACACCTTATATTTTTTGAATCTCATATTTATCTCCGATGTTTTCAAAACAGCTCATCTCAACTAACCCTAAATTAAAATCTCTAATATTTTCTCTCTCCTTTTACTCTGCTAAAAATTATATCTCCTCTGTCCCTTTCCCTCGCTGATATGTGTCTGAAAAATCCACTCTCACTTTTGAGTTCTCAGTCTTTAGCATTTTTTTAATTTTTTTTTTAGCGTTTCTCAAAATTTGGAGGTTTTGGTCAAATTAATTATAGCTTAGAAGCTTCAAATCCATGAAATTTGATTTGATTTTGTTAAATTGTTATAAGTTTTGATTGGTTCAGTAGCTTGAAATATGTAAATTTATAGTCAAACTTTTAAGCTATGGAAGAGGAGAGGCAGAACAGTAAAAGCAATAAAATGAGTTGCAGTAGCAAGATGTCCAATGTCGTTTTAGGCTATGTGGTGCCGTACATACACGACCTATGAGATCGCGACGTCGTTTCACTAGTTTGTCGTTGTTGATATGAGCTTGATGCCTTAATACGAAGGCATATAACAATTACTTTATGTTATACCATGAGTCCGGATCGGCTATGGCGTCATTTCAAGTACCTTGAATCCCTAAAGCTGAAAGGGAAACCAAGAGCTGCTATGTTTAATTTAATACCGAAGGATTGGGGAGGGTTCGTGACGCCTTGGGTTGATGAAGTCACAAAGTAGTTTAATTGCTTGAAATATGTTCATTTTAGACGTATGATTGTGAAGGATTTGGATCTGGAGCATCTTGCTAGGTCTCGCCGCTGAGTTTTGCAGGTCTTGAAGCTTGATAAATGTTTTGGGCTCTCTATTGATGGGCTTTTACATGTGGGTCGCTTGTGCAGGTACTCAATTTTCTTTGTATAGTTTAAATTTCACTTATATTAGGAGATTTTACCATTTTTTTATTCTGCTTTTTGATTGGTTTGATTTTGTATTAATTTTTTTTTGGATTGGTTTCTGTTGTTTTTCTTGCAATTTTGGTTATTATTTTATTTTATGTGGAGTGTTTGATTTGATTAGTAGTATATAAGATGAGAGATATCTATTTTCAAAAAAAAAAAAAGATGAGAGAAATCTTAACCATTGAAGAGGAATTTTAAATTTTATTAACGTGTAGGAAGAGGAAACTTTGTTTGCTTTTTTCTAATTTGTTCAGCTTTGACATCATATTGGATAAATTTTCTGCCCTTTTGTCCAGGCTTTAATAACTGCATGTAACACATGATTATTTACTTTTCGTTGCAGTATCTTTAGTTAGTTTCTGGACTTTTATCCTTTCATTTGATATTTGATGTAGTGCAGGACCTCTAGTTCTTGTCCATATGCCCTTCCATCCTCCACGTAGGATTAACAATGTCCCCACCAAACGGTGAATTGAATAAATTAACGGGGACATTAAGGGAAGGGGCGCGATGTTAGATTTTGAAAATGTCATGAGTAAATATGAGACTAAAAAAAATAAGGTGTCGATCTATCCTTTTTGCCATACCATAGAAGTATATTTGAACCTTATCCCAATAAAAAAACCTTAGCCGCATTCTCTCTCAACTTTTTTCTTAGTTTTTTCTAAAGTTTATTGTTTGAGTCACCGTTGACTTTCATTCGATCGGCAGTGATTTATTTTTCTTTATTTTGTTTAGTTTTTTATTTTCAATAAGAGATATCTGTTAATCTGTATTTTTTTAGACATGGATCTAATTTTATTTTTATTTACTTTATGGATTTTGTTATTCCTTTTATGAGATTTAATTAATCTTTTGTTTTATCTTCCTTGATGGGAGTTTGCTTGTCTTTCTTTATGAGAGTTTATTTGTCTTCCGTCATGAGAGTTATGCGGAGTTTGAGTATGATATTTAGAAGATCGAACTCATTTAAAGACTCGTCAAACGACAATGAAGTCGATGTGTGGCTTAGTATAGCTACCGAGTAGAATGTGTTTTTTACCGATGTGCCAAACACATCCAAGGTGTTGTATAAAATTGTTCATTCAACACGATCAATAAAGCTCAAAGGAAAAGTTCATCTTTATAACAAGATTTGTATGTATTTTTTGAACATAGTCAAGTTTACTTCTCTGGAGCCATGGGTAGTTTTGTTTTAATATAATTTACGGAGCCAAATTCTACTATAATTAGGATTCTAATCCTAATAGGTATATATTAGGGTTAAATCCAATTATGATTGGGTTTTCCATTTGAATTATATTTAATTAAATAGAAAATATTAGCCTAGTAGGATTAGAATCATTAACCTAGTAGGATTAAGATTATCCTAACTACATCTATATAAGGGGGCTTAAGGAGCACTCTAATTCATCACAAGATATCAGAGAATGTCTATTCTTTCACAAAGGGGTGGGAGAGACTCAAAACTCAAGGGTAGTTTTGTTTTAAGGTTTTAGTTAGTGATACATAGATCAAAGAAGTTGTTTTTCAATTAAGGGTGATTGAGTGAGTTCCAAGAGTGACTTTTGGGGGGAGGAAATCCAGGAGAGATTATCTACTTGTAACGTTTTCTTATTGTTCTAATGAAAATCTACACCAATCTACACCAAGAAATGGATGTAGCTCAAGTTTGAGTGAACCATTATAAAAGTTATGTGTGTTGTTTTTGTTTATTCCTTGTTCCATGTCTGGTTTATTTCTTAACAACTGGCATCAGAGCATTTGGTTCGTTATAGGGTGAGCATGCCGACGAAGACATCATGTCACATGGCATCGATAAGTTTGATGGTATAGATTTTCAGTTTTGGAAGATTCAAATCGAGAATTATCTGTATGGTAAGAAGATGTATCAACCTTTTTTTGGTAAGAAGCCAAAAACTATGTCTCAAGAAGATTGGACACTCTTTGATAGGCAAGAACTAGGAGTTATACGGCTGACATTGTCAAAGAAAGTGGCTCACAACATGACCAAAGAGAAGACCATGAAGGAATTGATGACAACTCTATCATCTAAGTACGAGAAGCCATCCGCAAACAACAAAGTATATCTCATGAAAAAGTTATTTAACTTGAAGATGGATGAGGGAACTCCTGCAATTTCTCACTTAAATGAACTTAACACCAAAATCAATCAACTTTCAGTTGTGAAGATTGATTTTGCTGATGAGATATGTGCTATGATCTTGCTTGTTTCACTACCAAATAGTTGAGAGCCTAGGAGGGTTGTTATTAGCAATTCGATTGGGAGTTCTACTTTAACATTCAACAATGTTAGAGATCAGATACTTGCTGAAGAAGTTCGAAGGAAGGATTTGGGTGAGGCAATATCAAATTATGCTTTAAGAGTAGAGAGTAGAGGGAGGAGCTCAGAACATAATTTTGATAGGAGTGGAAAAGGGAAGTCCAAGAAGGGACGAGGCAAGTCAAAAGGGCCAACAAGCTCTTCATCCGAACTGGAGTGTTGGAATTGTGGCAAGAAAGGCCATATAAAGAAAAATTACAAGTTGCCAAAAAAGGAGGGAGACATGGTTAATGCTGCAACAAAGTATATACGAGAGGCATTACTCTTGACGGTTGATAGCCCAATTGATACTTGGGTGCTAGATTCAAGGGCATCATTCCACACTACCCCAAGCTAAGACATTATGATGAATTATATAGCTGGAGACTACAGGAAGGTGTATCTTGCTGATGGAACACCTTTAGATGTGGTTATCATGGGTGAGGTTTGCTTGAGGATGGCAAATGGTACTCTATGGAAGATAGAGATGGTGAGACATGTACTAGATTTGATGCAGAATCTAATTTCTATCTCTCAACTCGATGAAGAGGAATACTACATTGGCTTTGGTAATGGCGAGTGGAAGGTTACCAAAGGAGCTCGAGTCATTGATCATGGAACCAAGACAGGCACTCTCTATATGACCACTAATAGCAGAGATACAATTGTCATAGCTAATGATGGAGTTGATTCAAACATATGGCATTATAGATTAGGACACATGAGCGAGAAAGGGATGAAACTACTCATGACGAAAGGAAGCTACCAGGGCTAAAGACAATTGAGTCAACACATGTGAGCGCTGCATCTTTGGCAAGCAAAGGCGGGTTAGTTTTTTCAAGATGGGTAGAGACTTGAAGTCTAACAAGTTGGAGCTAATACATACCGACGTATGGGGACCAGCTCCTGTGACATCCCTTAGAGGCTCCAATTACTATGTAACATTAATTGATGACTCAAGCAGGAAGGTATGGGTCTATACCTTGAGGTACAAATCTAAAGTTTTTAATATTTTCAAGAAGTGGAAATCGATGGTTGAGAACAAGATAGATTTAAAGTTGAAGATCTTGAGGTTTGATAATGGAGGAGAGTACATGAGTAATGAATTTGAAAATTACTATAATGAAAATGGGATTAAGATTATCAAAACAATCCCTAGAAATTCTCAACAAAAAGAAGTTGTTGTACATATGAATAGGACATTGAATGAGCGAGCGAGAAACATGAAATTGCACGCAGGGTTACCAAGATATTTCTAGGCTGAAGCAGTTAGCACAGCTGCCTATTTAATCAATAAGGGAACTTCTTCAGCAATGGACTATAGATTGCCCAAAGAAGTATGGAGCGGTAAAGAGGTAAATCTTTCTTTTTTGAAAGTTTTTGGATGTTTGTCCTATGTTCATGTTGATTCAAGTGCAAGGAGAAAGTTAGACTCCAATTCTAGTGCATGTTATTTCATTGGGTATAGTGACACTAAGTTGGGATATAGATTTTGGGATAAGCAAAATACAAAAATTGTAAGAAGCAAAGATGTTATCTTCAATGAAAGAG
Organism: Vernicia montana; assembly: GCA_949750685.1. Lineage (NCBI taxonomy): Eukaryota > Viridiplantae > Streptophyta > Magnoliopsida > Malpighiales > Euphorbiaceae > Vernicia > Vernicia montana. The sequence continues at coordinate 4,648 of CATKHJ010354964.1, read as the reverse complement.
TGACCTATAAGGATAGGGAAGGCATTAGAGTTAATGAGACTCGATCAAATGAACAAGAAGTAGTAGACTTAAGGGACATCCAAAAGGTTGAGCCCAAAGAGGAGGCTCATGACATCCAAGAGGATGACACTCTTAGCATCCAAGGGGATGAAGCTCTAGTTGATGAAGAACCCCACACTGCTGTCATAGCGATGAGAAGATCCTCAAAACAGCATAGAGCTCCGCAAAGATATTCCCCTTCTCTCAATCAGATTTTTTTTTACAAATAGAGGTGAACGTAAAAGTTTTGATGATGCTATTGTGTCCGGTGAATCGAAGAAGTGGGAGCTAGCTATGAAAGATGAGATGGATTCACTATTGTCCAACAAAACATGGCAACTAGTAGAGTTACCAAAAGGTAAGAAGGCCTTAAGTAACAAATGGGTTTACCGTATTAAAGAAGAGCATGATGGTACTAAAAGGTACAAGGAAAGGCTTGTTGTGAAGGGATTCTAACAAAAGAAGGGCATTGACTACAATGAGATTTTCTTCCTAGTTGTGAAGCTAACTACCATAAGGTGTATACTTAGCTTGGTGGCATTAGAAGATTTACATCTTGAGCAGCTAGATGTGAAAACAACTTTTCTTCATGGTGAGTTAGAAGAAGAGATCTACATGCAACAACCTCAAGGCTTTAAGAAGCAAAGAAAGGAGAACATGGTTTGCAAACTTCAAAAGAGCTTGTACGGTCTCAAACAAGCTTGAAAACAATGGTACAAGAAGTTTGATAGTTTCATTGTAGTAATGGCTTCAAAAGGTGCCAAGCCAATGATTGATGTTATGTAAAGAGGTTTGACAACTCATAGATCATTTTACTATTGTATGTAGATGATATGTTAATTGTAAGAGCTTGCAACAAGGAGATTGCAAAGCTAAAGGTGAAGTTGTCAAACGAATTTACTATGAAGAATTTGGGTGCTGCAAAACAAATCCTTGGGATGAGAATCACACGTGAGAATGGAGTTTTGAAACTATTTCAAGAGGAGTACATAGAGAAGGTACTTGAGATTCAACATGAGTAAAGTAAAGCTCGTGAGCACCCCATTGGTAAGTCATTTTAGATTGTCCAAAGATCAATCTCCGATGACTGATGAAGAAAAAACTCACATGGACAAGGTACCATACGCTTTCGCAATTGGTTCTTTGATGTATGCTATGATTTGCATAAGGCCAGACATATCATATGCAGTGGGAGTGGTTAGCCGTTTTATAAATAACCCTGGAAAGGCGCGTTAGGATGTAGTGAAATGGATTCTCATATACCTTAGAGGTACATCAGATTTAGCCCTTTATTTCAAGAAGTCTAAGTCAGATCTACAAGGGCTTATTGATGATGATATGGCGAGTGATGTGGATGGAAGGAAGAACACTACAGGATATGTGTACACTATGTGTGGTACAGCTGTGAGTTGGGTGTCCAAACTCTAGAAGATAGTCTCTCTCTCCACAACTGAGGTTGAATAATTTGTTGTAACAGAAGCTATGTACCAAGGAGATGGTATGGCTACAATCATTCTTAGAGGAATTGGATCACAAGCAAGAGAAGAGTGTATTATATTGTGACAGTCAAAATGCTACTCATTTAGCAAAGAATCCAGTGTATCATGCTAGGACGAAGCATATATAATTTAGGTACCTTTTCATCCGATCAGCGTTAAAAGATGGAGCATTGGTACTTGAGAAGATTCAAGGAAGTCAAAATTCGATGGATATGTTGACCAAGACTGTTACAATTGAGAAACTGAAGTTGTGTACAACTTCAGTTGGTCTTTTATCATGAGAATGAAGGCTAGAGCTGGTGTAAAAGGAGTAACTATGAAGAATTAGTCTCCAAGTGGGACATTGTTAGGATTTATGGAGCCAAATTCTACTATAATTAGGATTCTAATCATAATGGGTATATATTGGAGGTTAAATCCAATTATAATTAGGTTTTCTATTTGAATTATGTTTAATAAATAGAAAATATTAGCCTAGTAGGATTAGAATCATTAACCTGGTAGGATTAAAATGATCCTAACTACATATATATAAGGGGGTCTAGAGAGAACTTTAATTCATCACAAGATATCAAAGAATATCTATTTTTTCATAGAAGGATGGAAGAGACTCAAAACTCAATGGTAGTTTTGTTTTAAAATTATTGTTAGTGATCCATAAATCAAAGAAAACGTTTTTCAATTAAGGGTAATTGAGTGAGTTTTAAAAGTGACTTTTGGAGAGAGGAAATCCAGAAGAGATTGTCTTCTTGTAATGTTTTCTTATTGTTCTGATGAAAATCTCCACCAGCAAGTGAATGTAATTCAAATTTGAGTGAACCACTATAAAATTTGTGTATGTTGTTTTTGTTTGTTTCTTGTTATCTATTTGGTTTATTTCTTAACATGTAATACATTATAATATATTTAAAATTCTAACCAAATTTTGAAAAGATGAAAAGACTATATATATGTAATAAATTATTTTTCGTAAATTTGAATAAAGTTAAAAATATCTATTTGACATAAAAAAAATATTTTATTCTCAACTTATTTTATACTATCACATAGATTAAAAGAAACATTAGTTATATATATGTGAAAATTTTACATATATAATAGTATGATTATATTAATATTTTTAGAAATTTTTAAAAATCTTTATAACCTAAATATATTTATTTTCCGTATAATATGTATGATAAAATGCATAAACATTTACGTTACAACATAAATGTAAAAATAAGTAAATAAAGTATGTCATTTAAAGAGTTATAATTTAAAAAAAAAAAAAAAAAAAAAAAAAAAAAAAAAAGCTCAATGAGATTTTTTTTCAAGATATACTTAATTTTACTATTTCAAAATTAATAATTTTAATCTTAAGATTAAAAAAAAATATACTTTTGAAGAATTAAAGTATGTTATAATATACAAAGTAAACACATTTAGAGATTAAAATTTAAAATTTAAAAATTAAACTATGGTTTTAATTTAAATCATAAGACAATATAAATGAAAATTTGTAATTTTATAATATAAAACCAAAGTGTAGAGTTAATAATCAACCACAAAGACTAAAATTGTTATTTTAAACCAATTATGATCAATTATATATATATATATATATATATATATATATATATATATATATATATATATATATATATATATAGTTAAATTATATTATGTCATCGACTACACACTTTGTAATTGTTAAATAACTTAATAATAAATTAGTAAATAAAGTGATGGTTGGACGGTGGAGAATTTAAAATGAAAAGTATTTGAAATTCATTTTATTTTTATAATATACAATTATGCATGTAATTATGTCTTTCATTGAATAAATTATTTGGATCGATATTAGGTTGAAAAATCTTTATAATAAAATTAATTTTTACTCCATCAATAGAATTATATAATCCCGAAAGTAATATAAAATTGATAAAATTATATTAATTAATTAAGTTTAAGACATTATTATTATTATTATGATTGTTATTATGGTTCTATAGAATAGAATATGAAGTCTATTTCACATCAATGGCAAAAATGTAATTAATCAAAGATGTTAGGGATAAAACAAAATGTGAGGTCCAATAGGGTCTGAAACCAATTCATTTACCGGACCAAGACAATTTTTTTCTTTTGAGGTTCAATAGAGCCTTAACCCACAATTTATAATCCGAATATAATTAATAATTAATATATATTTAAAAAATAACTTTTTTTTTTTTTTTTGAAAGTAAAGGTAACTTCATTAATTACTGCAAATCACCCAACAATACAGAATAAGAAAAACTGGAGCATCATTCTCCCATACAGTACAGTCTGACCCAGAAACAGAGGCTCTTGCCAAAGAGTGAGCCACCTTATTCGCAGACCGTTTAACAAAACTAATGACAATAGAACCTATTTCATTGAGTAACTTCTTACAATCTTGTATCAGTAGACCCAAAGTGAAATCAAAACTATCTGAAAATTGAATAGCATGCACAACGATCTTCACATCTGATTCCAAAATCACATTTTCCCAACCTCTCGCTTTGATCCAGCTCAATACTTCTTTGATACTCCATGCCTCTGCCATCGTTGGGTCCATAACACTAACAGAACATGTGGACTTTGCTGCTACAAACTTCCCTTCATGGTCTCTAATAATGCAGCCTGTCCCTCATTTTCTTAAATTTGGAAAGCTAACAGCATCAACATTCATCTTTAGCCATCCATTTGGTGGGCTGTATTACCCCAAGTTCATATGTATATCCATGTGATTCATTTTACGAGTTATTAGATGTAAATCTAATTTGTTTATGAGCTATGAGTTATAAGATAAGTGTTTGATGATTTGAATGAATTACAAGTGTTTGAGCAAGTTAAAAGAGGAGTAGAGAACGCTCCTGCCTGATAATGTTGAAAGAGTGAGCAGTCATGTGAACAGTAGCATTGTCTTCGGTCTTTGACCTTCGACCTTTGCTTTCGGTCTTCGACTTCAGTATGAGCAAGCTAAGAGATGAGGAAGTTCATTCGACTTCGGTCTTCGACTTTAGTCTTCGACTTCGGTCTTCGACTTCAGTATGAGCAAGCTAAGAGATGAGGAAGTTCGTTCGACTTCGGTCTTCGACTTCGGT
>CATKHJ010354940.1:0-16747 GCA_949750685.1 Vernicia montana | reverse complement strand
ACAAATCAATGAAATGAGCTAGACATGATGTTTCTCCATGTTTGTCCCGTGCTATCGTGAATGCTTGGTTGCTAAACTGTTGTGATGCTATATTGTTCCTCTGAAGTATTATTGTTGCTATCGATGACCCATTATTAATATATATTGTTATGCATTCTCTCAGGTAGTTGGATATTTGGCTGGCTTGTGATTAATTGACAAGCGCCGCACGGTCCCAACGGTGTTGCGAGAGACTGGGCCCGTGACAAATTTGCACTTAAAACCTTATCGACCCGTTGAATTAAAAAACATAAGGGCCATTGCTTGAAAGGACGCATGCCAATTATTTAGTAGTCTATATTGTAGGGCTGAGCACGGGGTTCGAAGATACTAAATCGTACTAAAAATTCGAATCGAAAATATACATAACTGAAAAATATTTGTTAACCGTTTGATTTTTTCCGAATCGAACCGTCCCAATTTTTTTTTTTTACAGTTTTGGAGATTAGTAGTTATCCATATCGAAAACCGTACCGAGCCATCTCGAACCGAAGAACTGAAACTAGAACCGATTTAAAGGATTCTTTTATATATATATATATATATAAACACACACATTTTGATATTGAATTAGTAACACATTTAAGGAAATTTAATAATGTATAAGCCAAATTTAATTTTTATTAATTATAAAATTTTATTTTTAAATTAGTAGTTGCAAAATATATATATACACACACACACACACACACACACACATTGATATTGAATTAGCAATACATTTAAAAAAATTCAATAATGTATAAGTAAAATTTAATTTTTATTAATTATAAAATTTCTTTTTCAAATTGGTAATTGCAATATATATATATACACACAGTTTGATATTAAATTAGCAATACATTTAATGAAGTTGAATAATATATAAGTAAAATTTAATTTTTAATTATTTAAAAATATAAAATATTTGAATTTTTGTTTTGTCCTGTTTCATACTGAACCGTCCCATTAGATCCGAATCTCCGTCCTGAACCATCCCGATTCCTTACGGTTCGGTTCCAGATATCTCATTTTGAAAATATCCAAAGTTCAGTTCGGTTCTGGAGATTTTCAAATTTTCGGATTCTCCTAAACCGTGATCAACCCTAGTCTATTGCCTTTCTCATTTCAAATCAATTACGCATCAATATTATTTTCTTTTTCACAACCAAAAAAAAGAAAAAAGAAAAACACCCCCCTAATATCTAATTAACCATCTTTGCTTGCAACACATTATTCCTCCCATCTCAAAATTTATCTATATTTATTATATTATATTCAAATATAATAAATTTCTTATATTATTTATCTATTTTATTTTATTTTATATTTTACTCATAAATTTGTTAGTCGGTTTCAATAGTACTTAACTCACTTCCTTTTTTTTTTTTTTTTTTTAAGGGAAACTCACACTTTTTTAACCATATGACATCACAATTTTATTTTGAAAAAAATAATTGGATTTCAAATAGGATTAATTAAAAAAAAAATAATAATAACTTTTTTGAAAATTGTAAATTTAGCACAACTTTTTAATTTTGGCAATTTATGTCATGAACATTAAAATTTTTGCAAATTGAATCACGTGAACAGAATCCAACCATATGTCTGATGGCTGGAGCTGACATGACATTAATTTAATAATACATTATTCAGGTCAGCAAATCCAACAATGCCACGTCAGCTTATAAACTGCATTATTAAAAGAAAAAAAAAAAGAAAAAACATATAATTATTAAAAGCAAAACGACCTTGTTCTGCTTTTAGGGTTTATAAATTGACCTAAACTTCGTCTACCTTATTCTTCCTCGAGTCGACCCTCCTTCTCTAGAGAAATATACACAATAGAGGGAGTTTTCTTATTTTGATAATTTTTTATCTCAACATATTTTGCTGTCTTCTTTCATTCGATGGATACTCCATCGAATTTGAGCTATGTTATGTCAAATGCATAAAGTGTTAATGTTTATGAATCATCAGCAGATGTTATTGAGTGTAGACATGGGGTGCCTGCGGGGTTTTACACCTCTTGGACTTGGAAGAACTCAGAGAGGAGATTCTTTCGTTGTCCTTATTGGCAGGTAAGTCTGGTTGTTCTTTTAGGGTTTTATAAAGTTTAGGATAATTTATGGGTCATAGTTGATGTGTAATTGATTTGTTGAATTTGGAAAGCTGGATTAAGGTTTTTGATTATTAACATTTTTGTTTTTTATTTTTTTTGGTTCATTATTGACATGGCTTTTATTTTTTCATCATCAAACTCATGTGATATTGTTAGATTTACTGACATGGATACTATATTATTAAATTAATGTCATGTCAGCTCTAACCATTAGACACATTGCTGGATTTTGTTCACGTTACGCAATTTGTAAAATTTTTAATGTTCGTGATCTAAATTGTAAAAATTAAAAGTTTGTGCTAAACTTGCAATTTTCGTAAAAATTTGTGATTTTTCTTTTGTAATTAATCCTTTCAAATATCATCAATTTGTTGATTTTTATTTTTTAAATAAATCATATTGAGATATTATACTTATTAGGCGGAGTAAGTGGCGAAGCAATGATTCAAAATTAAGGGGGTAAAATACAATTAGTTTACATATTAAAAAAAAAAATTATGCAATAAAAATTTTAGATAAATAAACTAGCTAAATATTTAAATACTTAAATAAATAACATCAATAAATATCTATTAGTAAAAAAAAAATTACAATTGCTTTTTACGATTTATTAATTATGAAAAGTTTAAATTAAAATTAGAGATAAATTCATCTCATAAAAATAAAAGTATACAAACATTGACACTTGAAAAATAAAAGATACAAAATAAAAAGAGATTGTAAAATAAAATTACTTACCTTTAAATCAAAATCTCTCAAAAGAATTTGTGAAAGGAGAAAAACGTTGATTTGTTCTTTCTCAAAAGTTTTGTGTTTTTTTTTTTCTGTAAACTTACTTTGTAAGTTTTAGTATGACTTCAAATAGAAGATATTTACTTTTTTTTTTTAATTGAGAAAATTAAGAGTTATTTTTTATCTTTTGATTAATGTTATTTATTTTTTTATGTTTTGATTTTTAAACAAAGGTAAAATAGTTCAACTTCTTAAAAGAAAAAGACATATAAAGTGGATAAATTATTATTTTAAAGAGAGCAGCCAAAATTTATTCAAATAAATAATAATATATATAAATGGTAATTTAAAAAAAAAATAAATAAGAGGGGTAATTGCCATCCTTCTCTTCTCTGTGGGTGGCCACTTAGTAGAGTAGGCAAATCTTAGAAGAAATAAGAAACTTGCTTGGAAGGAACCATATTCCGAAGCAAATGCTCATTTTAATTTTACTATTTGTGACTTTGCTAAAGTTAGTATCACCCAACGCATATTTGATTTTCTTTAATAGAGGAGGAGTTTTTATTAATTTAATAAAAATAATAAGATTTTTGAAATTATATAAGATTAATTTGAAATTTTCATTTAAACAATTATATTAGTAGAATTGAATTATTATACAAAATTTATTTTAACTATTACTTTTATTTATTTAATATTAATTAACAATATTAAAAGTTTAAGAAATTAAAATATATATTTATATAATTTGACTATAAAAATTATACCTTAAATTTTATAAAATGATATATTTTATTTATTTTAAAATTATTTTTTATATTAAAAATTCCAATTTTATAAAAATATTTTTAATATAAAAATTAATTAAAAAAATTATTTAAATTCAAAATTTAAATTTTCAACTCATAATAAATTACCATATTGTTTTACCCACCCAACCTCTCCCGAATAAGAGGGAATAAAACAAATAAAAAAGGCTTGACCCTCCTTAACAACTAAGCTAAAAAAAGGTCCCGAAAAGTCTAGACACTGACACGTTCCTTTATTTTTATGCTTATATGTCCATTCGCCGTCTTAACGGCGCTTCCACACAACACGATCAGATACGCGACGCATCTTGAATTTTCTCACTCACCGAAACCGCTCTTTATCAACCCACCAGTCCCATTTCTCATTCCCCAACTGAATAACAATACCCCTAATTTTCCTTCACTTTCTCATCATCCAAACAAATCGCGTATCACAAATTTCTCACAACCAAGCAAGATGTGGGCCCAACCATACCGTAAGAGTGACGTGGAGGCCGGAGCAAGGCCTCTGTATCCGATGATGCTTGAGAGTCCGCAGCTCCGATGGGCTTTCATAAGAAAGGTTTATTCAATTCTTTGCTTCCAGTTGTTGGCAACTATTGCGGTGGCGGCCGTCGTCGTTTCTTACCGTCCGATTGCGACTTTCTTTGTCAGTACTGGTGCTGGACTGGCACTCTATATTGTCCTCATCATCATGCCCTTCATTGGTACGATTGCGCTTTTCTGGATTTTTTGTTCCTTGTTTATTGTTTCTGTTTCTGTTGTTTATTGGTTTGGATAATTTGTGCAGTTTTATGCCCCTTATACTACTACCACCAGAAACATCCGGTGAATTACTTTCTTCTTGGGATTTTTACAATCTCTCTCTCGTTTGCCGTTGGATTAACTTGTGCATTTACTAGTGGTAAGATTTAACTTTCAGTTTGTTCATTTGCTTGAATTTGATTATTTGATAATTCGTATTGTTGAAGCATTGTCTAGGTGTTGGTATCAAAGAAAGGGTCAACAAATAAAAATGAAAAATTATTTGCTATTATAAACTTTCTTTGCAGATAGGTATTCTACTAATTCATGTCGGTTAATTGTTATTTACTTTTATCATTGAATATAAATCAAATTGTCAGAATTTAAATTTCTTTTTATTTCTGTTCATTGTTATTTTTTTCCCAATTAAGCTAGGATGTTGTAGACCTTTGGAGAATTTTCAATACAATGAGAAATGTCTGGAAGCCTTATGCATTGAAATTGGAAATTTGTATTAGCCATTATGTTATGGTACAGCTATTTGTCAAGGATGTTATCTGTGGTTTTTGATTATGTTTACAAATGCATTATTTATCTATGGATGGCCTTTTGTTCTCCTGATGTTGTCAAAATTTCCGTAGTGATCATGTGGGCACTTTTTTCCTTTGCACGTACTTAAGTGTATGAACTATGACTTTGCCGGGTGACTGAGTCTAAGGTTTTACTTGGACAAAGGGAGGAAGTGAATTCCCTTTTTTTTTTTTAAATTTAAACTTCTAGCTTCCCTTTTGTCTTTGGGTGTGTGGCCCCCATGGCCATGGACCCTTGGTATTTATTTGATACTGGAAGCTAGAAGATTCTGAGTCTTTACTTGTATTTTTTTTTTTTCCATTCAACTTTAATTTCCTGCTGTTTATCTCAAAGTTTTCTGCCATATTCAAGATGCTGATACTTGTCCTGGCAAGGTTCAAAACATTCTGCCCTGCTAGTAACCCAGCATCTTGATTTTATTAGGAATGCTATATTTAACAATATAAATATATCGTTCCTGAGCAGTTATTGGTGATTGAATTAGAAGCAAAATGCAAATCTACGAGGCAACAGGTTATCTCGAAGTTTTGTAATGTGTAATGAATACACATAAATTTGGGTAGCTTGTCAGCCATCTTTCGTATAATCTATTAGCTATTACAATTTCTTTTTCAGCCCTTTAAAATTTATGCTATTTCATTTGGAAACAGGGAAGGTTATTCTGGAATCAGTGATCTTGACGACTGTAGTGGTCCTGAGTCTTACTCTGTACACATTCTGGGCAGCGAGGAGAGGCCATGATTTCAACTTTCTTGGTCCCTTTTTGTTTGGTGCCATTGTTGTTCTTATGGTGTTTGCTTTCATCCAGGTATAATTATCCTTCAGTGTCCTGTCCATAACTGGTTGAATATTTTTTCCTTTTTTCTTAGAAGTTGAATTTCTAACGGTAGGATTGGGTTTTTATTGTTGTTTCTGGCTGCAGATTCTCTTTCCATTGGGCAGAATCTCTGTCATGATCTATGGGTGTTTGGCCTCGATCATATTCTGTGGATACATTATCTACGATACTGATAACCTAATTAAGCGCCACTCCTATGATGAATACATTTGGGCTGCAGTGTCTCTCTATCTGGACATCATTAATCTTTTCCTCGCATTACTTACTATCTTCAGGGCTGCTGAGAGCTAAAACATTTGTTCCAGTTTTGTATAATTTTTTTCTAATTGGATCAAAAGAGATTGTAATCAATATGTAATGCTGTGTAGCTCTCTCTTCCTCTTTCTCTCCCTCCTTTCATAAGGCTTAGGTGCAAATGCCAACATTATGAGAAATCTCTTAATCCTGGTAAAAAGTTGACAACATTTTACAATTCCAGCGATTTTTTTATTTTAATCTTTCTCCGACTCTTTCTTGCAATCGGCTCACTTTCCTGTCTGATTCTAGATAGGGAAGTGACTGTTATTGAAGTGGTTACTGAGTGATGGTACCGGGTTAAACTGAAAAAGAATGGGTTGGCTAATTCGATTGAGGATTTTGAGCAGTGTTTTCTCCTTGTAACGGAAAGACTTGCGAGTCAAGAGTCGCTGTAGAGTGGGTAGCGTGTAAAATTGTATGGAGGTGGTTTTTGTGTTGACTTCTTGTTAATGGCATTGGTTGTATTTGGGATATGGATGCCAGTCATTGGAAGTCTTGGATTGGAAATTAGTGCATATTCCTGCATATGAGGAATCATGGTTTGCTTGTTTGGCGGGATGATGAATCTTGAAGACCTCAAACAAGTTCTTCCTGTCTGTGAAGCAATCACCTCTGGGATAAGTGTTGGATAGGGGCTTCTCTATTCCAGTTTCAGTCTCCGTCTGAAGAGTAAAAATTCTGCCTTTCACAGCAATGAAAATTCATGCTAAAGAATAATTTAAACAAATTATATTTTTATATTATCCGTCCATATATGCGCGCGAGAAATTTACAACTAAAGATACAAATGTTTACAATTTTCAAAATCCGGCTAAAAGCGGGATGGGGATTTGGGGACTGGCGGAGGCCAGGCGGGATGAGCTAAACTTATCCCTGCCAGGGGCGTAGGTTTCCCGTCGGGCCATGGTGGTTTTTGCCATTCACTGATAACTTAAAGAAACTATTTCTTTACAAATTGTAGCTGGTAGCTTTGATTGAGAGTGAGCCATTGCCCTCTTCCTGAAGTAAAAAAGAGAATGAAGGTTTTCAGTTTTGATGGTGCAGAATAGAGAATATAGAGGCATTTCAGCCATTGGATTGATAGAAACAGGTTTACTTCAAAATTCATTTCCTCAGGGCTAGAGTGGTCTCAGAATAGGCCAATAAATTTGGCATTCAATAAAGAGGTTATGTAGAGAGAGAGAGAATAGAAATCTGAGATATCAATTCCTACAAATTTAGACTTTTTTTTTTCCAGTAGAGTAAAAACTATGCATTGAAAACCAGCTATTCCCTAAACAAAGCACTGAAATCAACAATCTTTGAAAATGTCTGTACAGCTTCACCTTCACAAGTGTAGAGATATGGAGGCAGGGGAATCTCCAGAAATGTTGGAAAATCCTGACCTCCAGCAACAATTTATTTACAAAGTCTATTTGATTATAGCAGTTCAATTTCTACTGACCATTTTTGGGGTAACCGCAGTTGTTGTTTCAATTCAGCCATTAGCATACTTTCTTTTGAGCAACAGTGCCGGATTACCTTTCTACTTAATCTTCAGTTTAACAGCAATCACAGGTTTTTTTTTTTTTTTGTGGTTTGTTAGTTTCAGAGCTTTTCATAGTTTTTGATATTGATTTGAGAAATGAATTAATGCAGCAATATTGTGTCTGTTGTACTGTTACCACTTGGAAGCCAATTATCTTCTGCTTGGGTTATTGACTATTGCTCTTTCTTTTTTAATTGGATTGACATGTGCGATTGCTAGTGGTAAGATATAGATTTTTGTGTATGTTTAAGCATTTTCTATTTATTTATACTGAATGGGAGAGATGAACTTAATACGATCGCTACTGAAAAATTTGACATGTTGCATTTTTTGACAGGAAAGATTATTCTTGAATGTGCAATTCTGACAACTACATTGGTTGTGAATCTTACTCTCTACACATTTTGGGCAGCAAGCAAAGGCCATGATTTTGACTTCCTAGGGCCTTTCTTGTTTGGTGCCATTGTTGTGGTTGTGGTGTTTTCTTTAGTACTGGTATATGTTTCGATTCAGAGTAATTTATTTGACTACGTTTGATTATTGGGTTAATATACTTTTTTTCCCCTGTTTCTGGTTGCAGATTCTGTTTCCAATTGGTAGAATTTTTGTGATCATATATGGATGGTTGGGTTCAATCACATTCTGCTGCTACATTGTGTGTGTCACTGACAGCCTAATTATAAAGAGTTACTCTCATGACAAATATATTTGGGCTGCAGTATCTCTGTATGTAGATATAATTAATCTCTTCCTTTTGTTGCTTACCATCTTTAAAGCCACAGATTTCTAAGATCATCCGTCAGGTGGTTGTGCAACAGCACCATCATATTGATAAATAAGTACAACTAGACATGGAATTTGCTCGAATATTGTATATAATTCACTCAATACATGTTTAGTAGATTGCAGTGTAATGTAATATAATGAAAAGAATTTTAAGTTTCATTACATGACCTCTGTTTTTTAATGATTAGATTGTTGTAACCAAGTAACTATTGCAAGAGTAGTTTCCTGGAAATGCTTGTCCTTGTCCAACAATTTCCAGATTCTCTTCACCATATCCTGTTAATGACTTCCTTCAGAAAGTTTCTATATGATAAATGTATTTGATTTTTCAAAGGGGACTGTCTAAAGAAAGGAATGAGAAAAAGCTAACGCTTGAAAGGAAAATTAATCTTTTTCTCTAGAATTATGCTTTGCTAGATTTTTCTGATTTCCCAACTAATTAAACTTGTCTTAAGGTTGCTTCACATCCAAACTCTGGTTTGTATTCATTTCCCAAATGGCTAAACAAGGAACAAAAACCCCACATTTACCCTCTTTCCTTTATTAAACTTCAACAATCAATCTAATCACTAAACTTGAAAATCTTGACTAATAATGTGGCCTAAGCCATATCAAAAGAGAGACACGGAGGCAGGAAGGCCAATTCCACTGGTATTGGAAAGTCCAGAACTGCATTGGTTCTTCATTCGTAAAGTCTATTCAATCATAGCCATACAATTGCTAGTGACAGTTGCCGTGGCAGCTACTGTTAATTTTGTTCATCCTGTCACTCACTTTTTTGTGCATACTAAGGCTGGGTTGGCTCTCTACATAGTCATCATCCTTATTCCTTTTATTGGTACTACAATTTTTAGGCTAATCTGTTTCATTTCTCCTTATTATACATTGCTTTTTTTTTTTTTTTTTTTTGGTTCATTCGCAAGGTTTTTGTTCATGGTTGCAAAAAATCATCAATGCAGTTCTATGCCCATTATACTATTATCACCGGCTGCGTCCTGTAAATTATCTCTTCCTTGGGGTGTTCACTATTGCTCTCGGATTTTTGGTTGGACTCACATGTGCATTTACCAGTGGTACTAATACAAAATTCCAAGATTTTTTTTTTTTTACAGCTAAAATTTTGTTGATCTCATTTTATTTGATTTGATAAACAGGGAAAGTTATTTTGGAATCAGTGACTCTAACAGCTATAGCTGTGGTGAGTCTCACTCTATACACATTCTGGGCAGCAAGGAGAGGCTATGATTTCAGCTTCCTTGGACCCTTCTTGATTTGTGCCTTTATTGCTCTTATGCTATTTGCACTGGTTCAGGTATATAAATATTCATTCATCTTCCAAACATTTCCTCGAAATTGAAATGTTTCTTTTGTATAAATGTAATTTTACTCTGAATTTTTTTTTCCTTCATAAAAATGCAGATTTTCTTTCCCTTAGGAAAGATCTCAATAATGATCTATGGGTGCTTGGGATCAATCTTGTTTTGCGGATACATTATATATGACACAGATAACTTGATTAAACGTTATGCTTACGACGACTACATTTGGGCTGCAGTTTCTTTGTATTTGGATATCATCAATCTTTTCTTCTCTCTGCTAACCTTTTGCAGTGCCCAGGAAGGATAACTAAAGAAGGAGGTATCAGTATCATTACTGGATTTTCTTTTGTGTTCCTTAGTGTATTTCTGCTCAAGAAACTAAAATTTGGAATTGATTATTGTAAAATATAACATTAAGAAAGCAAGCCCAAGTAATTGTCTTGGTTCTGAATTGCTCACATTTTCTCAGCTATAAACTCTCTTCTTCCTCTGGGAGACTGTAGAGAGCAGCTTGGAAACTCCACCAGTCCAAATATCATGTTCTCTCTGGTTCTTGCACTCAAACTCTATAATCCCTCTTGTTGCTGTTTTCAATCCAAAGTATCGACGCTGGTCTCCCCCATCGAACAAGTGTCTTCCCGGCCATGCTGGCATGTCCTTGCACACTTCTAACACCACATCTGCACTTCAAGCAACATAAATAATACAAGTCTATTAACCAATGAGTTTTTGGAGTTGTCTATAAACCCTATGAGATTGCGAGTCTCAAATTTCCATTCTTGAATGTTCATTTTTATATAAAATAGAATTAGAACCTCCAATTTGTGCTTAATGGTTAATAAGTAAATAGCAACTTACTCTTTTTCTTTTTGGTGATTGTATTTGCAACATGTCTGCTCTTCATCTTCAGCATCACCTGACCCGATCGATGAATGTAAACAGAGACAATTTTCCAATGTAGATCACCTGAAAAACCAAATTGACATTAACATAATTATATTTTGTTATTTTTCAGCAAAGGTAATAAAGAAAATGATACCTTTGCGAGTGCGCTTGAGAAGCTCACTGCCTCTAGCAAGAAACTCTAGATTACAAGCACCTAGAAAGTTCTCTTCATAAACAAGCTCACCACTAAGGTTTCGGTTATGATGCCCACTAGTATTATTACCAGCACCACAAATTCCCAGACCTCTCTCTGTTGGTATCACTGCCGCAACATTCAAAACATCTTTCAATGCTCTTGCCTTCAAGGTTGCTGCCCCGCGAAGAGCTGCATTAAAAGGAAATTGAAATTTTCATCATTAACTTGCATTTGGATTAAGAATTGACATACTGCAACTAATATTTGCAAATTTGCAAAATTTTCTCATTACCAGTAGCTGCTGCTGCTGTAAGAGTAGTGATATCATCATGAGAACGAACATTAACAGCAGAGCTCATCACTGAAGCAAGATGGTCGCGCTCTGCCCCCATAGCCTCTGCAGCCTCCACACACTGCGCAGCCACTAGCGTCGCTGCAGATGCAACAGCCATGTCAGTCTTGGCCAGCTGCTCATTTCTTCCCGAGGCTGAGGAAGAAGCTGTGGCTGCTGCTATAGCTGCTATAGCAGCAGCCACAGCAGCTACTGAAACAGCAGCATGGAGCTGTGCATTATGGGCTCTGGTTTCCTCTTTCTTTTTCTCTTTTCTATCCTTCAACCACCTCCCAACGGTCTTAGTCCCACCAGCAGCAGCGCCACCGCCATTGCCTGCGCTAGTGCGACCTCCATTGAACAGGGGATTTATGGTGTTCTGTGAATGGAAATACTGCATTGACGAAAAAATGATTTATTAACCAATGAGTTTGTAAAAAGTTCAAATCTTTACTAGTTTTAAACAGGTTAACACTGTTCATTTCTTCTAAAGGGTACTTGGGTGGAGTCTGTAAATGGTAAGAGACAGAAGGAACAGCTAGGGGGTCATCAAACGAGGCTGCCTGGGTCACAGAATGCAATCTTCGCACGCAAAATCATAGATGACCAATTAGAACAGAATAGTGTTTGTGTGTCCCATACTGTATTGTTTCAAGTGAAACAGTGTTAACTTTACCATGATTTAATAAAGTCGTAATTTGCTTCAAATGACCAAGGCAAGTAAAATTACTTAAAAACATTACAACACTATTTCTAGCTCTATTCTTGGGCTGCTTACCTCACTCTTTCACTACACCAGTACTTTCACCAAAAACACATCTTAGATGAAAATTTCACCCCTCTTTAACAATTTTTTTTTTTTGTAATTGGTTATTGTGTAACTAAATTCTCAATTTAGATTAGTAGGGAACCAAAGTCATGTAATTTACTAGGGTAGCTACAGTTCAAATTTGGGAAGAGCCAGAGAATCAAGGCCATAACTGCTATTTAGGCATAGCTGAGCTCAAGTGGCAGCTTTTCTTTTTCTCTTGTGGATTTACTTTACTTTTGTATTGGGTAGTGAAGACCACCAAACTTAGTTGACAAGACGCCTCAAAAAATCTTAGGAGAGATAAAGGTTTTATTGGAAGAAGACAAGAGCATCTCTACCATCTGTATTTTCTGCAATATACAAACTTTATCAACTAAAGCATTGGAGCGCGAAGATCGACTAGCAACAGAGCTGATGCCAATTCTTGGCCTCGAAAACAAAAATAGCTGCAGAGTTGGTTTGTGGGTGGTGGAGAAAGACAGATAAAGCTGTGATGACATTGATCTAATGTCCTCTAAATGAAAAGGACTAATAATTATATGTATAATCACAATTGTACGGATTTAAAATTATTTTTTAAAAAAGAAAGAAAGAAAAAATATAAGACCTTAAGAACATCATCAAATTCTTCAGAGGGTGAAACTGGGGGACTGTCTGATTCTGCTAAGTTCAAAGGTCCACTACTGTGAGAGAGCCTCCCTGATGTCAATGGTGATACTTCCTGCAAAATGTAAATTAGATCATGAATAAAAACCCTCTAAATTCAAGTGCATGCCTGATAATACAAAAGTTTGGGAAAAAATAAAATGAAAATCATTGTGAATTCCTCTACTAAATTATGCTCATATAACTATGGAGCTTTTTTTTTTTTTTTTTTTTTGTAGTAACGTGATATTACGGGCCTATTTTTAGGATTGTACTAAGTCAACCTCCCTCCCTAGTCTTGCTAAAACCAAAAGCAGATGGGACTAAAAAAATTCAAAAATGAGAAAAAATCATCATTTATTATCTGTTCCAAAAATCAAATTTAGATCAACAAGAAGAGGAGCAAACTTGCTTGTTAGCCAGAACCAAAAGATTGCTGAGTTCAAACTGTACTCCGAACCCAATTTAGAAAAACAAAACGTTGATATATTTGCACTCACTGATTGTGACATGATACGTTCAAGGACTAGTTGGGAAGTAGCAGAAGAAGCGAAAGAGAACTGGTTGGCAGAATTATTATTATTATTATTATTATTAGCAATAACAATGTCCTCTGTTTCAGCAGAGCCATCTTCAAGTATAGAAGAGGTAGTGCAAGTGGAGCTACTAGCAGTAGACTTATTGGAAGGCAAGCAAGAGAGAGCTTTGGAGACTTCAAGAGCTGAGACACTCCATGACCTTGACAAGAACTCCATTGGCACTTTTGGGCTTTCTGGTAGCTGCATGGAGCAGACAACAGAGCTATGCTCCACCCTGCGAGGTATGATCAGAGGGATCTCTTCCATGGGCGGGAGTGAAGGGTGGTGGATTTAAATTTTGAGTAAAGAATGGTAAGGGGTTTAGGGTACCTTTATAGTATACCTATAGATCATAGGGGTACCCTATACTTTTGGGCTCGTCTAGTCCTTTTTGTACGTTTATTGGTTTATGCTTTATGGTAAGGACTGGTCAAAACTTAAACAAAGTTGGTCTAGCTGGGAGTAACAGGAGGCAAGTGGTCATGGTCATCTACTCATGTTTTGCCACGTGGCACTATTATTGGAGCCCACTTTTTGTGCCAGGTAGGCCTCTTATGATTGGACAAGCTTGATGGGTACTATATTCATTTATTTATTACTGCCAAGTAGAACATTATTGTGTCAATTATAAGGTTGTGTTTTATTATGAGAGATTTATTTAAATAGGACATATGATAATTACACATAAAAATATTTTTTTACAAGTTTGACATATATATATATATATATATATATTTGGGGCATTGAGGTAAAAAAAAAAATTGCAATTTATGCTTATTACTCAAATTATACATATATTTGCTACTAAATTATTAATAAGTGTTTATTATAATATATCAATTTTGAATTGAAACAAGAATCTATCTTTTTGGCAATAATTTGTTACATCCAATCTTGTTGAATCTACCTCAATCTATTGAAAATTAACTTTTGCTCTACTAGGGTTTTATAACTCCCTCGCCTTGCCTATGCCGTTAGGATATTTACTTGGTAAAAGCTTTGGTGGCTTCGGTCACCGGAGAAGATACCTGATTTGGGTTTCTTTTTCTTTGTTTCTCATGTTTTTTCTATTTTAATAAATTTTTTTCTGCTCTTTGTAAGTATATATGTTCTCCTACTTGCTTCAGGTCCTCTGATTTTTGGGACTGGTCCACTAATGGCAACGATGACATCCATATCTCTAGCCTTGTCCGACCCTCTCGCCGACATAACCCTTTCAAGGTGTTAATTTCAATAGCATGGACATGAGAGGGAGAGAGAAGTGGCTAGCATCGGCTTCTACATCTCAATGGTTGCGATGGGAAAATATTTGAGTTTGAAGTTGAGATCTAGAGCCCCTGGCAAAGAACTGGCTCCTTTATGGCTATGGTTGATTAATTGGAAGGCGTTTGTTCCCTGTTAAGGTACTATTGTCCTGTTTCTTCTTTGGCAGTGGAAGGCAAAAGTTAAGGCTATTCTATACAATTGTTTTGGGTTTGGTCCAGCCACAACTCCCTGGATTTTGATGTTGTTCTAACCGTTGTCCAGTCCTCAAGCGGCAATGTGTCACGGGCCTAGTCTCTCACAACACCGTTAGGACCGTGCAATGCTTGTCAATTAATCACAAGCCAGCCAAATATCCAACTACCTGAGAAAAGGCATAGCAATACATATTAATAATGGGTCATCGATAGCAACAATAATACTTCAGAGGAACAATATAGTATCACAACAGTTTAGCAACCAAGCATTCATGATAGCACGGGATAAACATGAAGAAACATCATGTCAAGCTCATTTCATTGATTTGTAATTCATTACATCATAAAAGCCACAGTGCGCCCATTGTAAGTAGGGGGACCTTACAACGGGCCAAGCAACCAACAGTGCCTGGCTCCCTAATCACTTGGTTCACCAGTCACTCCCCCTATATATACTTAAGGAGCAAACTGGGCTGTACGAGGAGGAGAAAGCATTAGGTACGAGGAGGAGAGTCCTCCTTTATTACAAGATAATATTATAAAATGACCTAATTACAAAATTTACCATATTTCCCCCATGATAATTACAAAATCAACCCCCCGTTACATTCTCCCCCACTCAAACGGTCAACGACCTCGTTGACTATGAGGCTTCTAATCTCTTGTAGAATAAGGACTTCTGGACAAAATCTCTGATCTTGTGTGCATAAGACTGCAGATTGGCTTCTTTTTCCCTTGAGTTTTCTTCTGAGGACTGGCCTTTCCACTTTACCAAGTACTCTCTCTAGCGCTTGATTACTCTCTCTTCAAGGATCTCTTCTACTTCTTTTTCGAGAGGTTGTGCTCTTGTTATGGCTGGTCGATGATCTTTTGTTCGCTTAGAGTCTACAGCATCTGGATGGAATGGCTTTAGCTGACTGACATGGAAGACTGGATGGACTTTCATCCATGTTGGAGGATCAATCTTGTATGCAGCTCTCCCAATTTTGGCAACAACCGGAAAAGGTCCGGCATATTTTCGCACTAGGCGATGATCTCTGTTGTAAAGGAAGCGAAATTGCTCTGGCTTGATCTTAATCAGCACAAGGTCTCCCACCTCAAAGTTTTGTGGTCGTCGTTTCTGATCAGCCCATTTCTTCATGCGACTGCGCGCTTTCTCGAGGTGAGCTTTAGCAATCTCATTGTTCTGCTTCCACTCTTGTGTGAACTGGTATGCCTTTGGATTTCTGCCTGTATAGGGACCCTCCATGGTGTGAGGCAATAATGGCTGTTGACCTGTAACAATCTCAAAAGCACTTTTGTTAGTAGCAGAGCTTTTCTGTGAATTAAAGCAAAATTGTGCCACATCAAGTAAGGGAATCCAGTTTTTCTGACTGGTGGATACAAAGTGTCGCAGATATTCCTCCAAAAGGCCATTGAACCGTTCTGTTTGCCCATCTGTTTGTGGATGGAAGCTAGTGGACATGTCCAATCGAGATCCCATCAACCGAAATAATTCTGACCAGAAAGATCCCACAAACCGAGAATCACGATCACTGACAATGCTCTTTGGAACACCCCAATATTTCACCACATGCTTGAAGAATGCTCGAGCAGTATCTTCTGCTGTACTAGTTTTAGCCATTGGAACAAATGTTGCATACTTTGAAAATCGGTCAATGATCACCAGAATTGTGTCATATTGTTCCACTTTTGGGAGATGAGAGATGAAATCAAGAGAGACACTTTCCCACGGTCTACTGGGGACAGGAAGTGGCTCTAATAAGCCTGCTGCTTTCTGATGATCCACTTTATCCTGTTGGCACACTAAGCATGTTTTTGTATAATCCAGTACATCTTCCTCCATCTGGGGCCAGTAATACCCTTGTTGCAGTAATGCCAATGTCCGATGTCGACCTGGATGCCCTGCCCATAAAGTGTCATGACATTCATGTAACAATAATTTCCTCAAGTTCCCTGCTTTCGGCACATACAAACGTTGCTTGCTTGTCATGAGAAGCTCATTTTCCACCCAAAACTGTCTCGTTTTCCCATCCTTAACCAGATTCATAAGTGCC
>CATKHJ010354848.1:0-27141 GCA_949750685.1 Vernicia montana | reverse complement strand
GGCACCGGCGAGCTCCTTCATCTGGCGCGTTCTCTCTTCTCCGTCGACCGTTCGAGGCGAGACAGGTGCTGGTGAGATCGCCGGGACTTGGGCTTCACTCCGGTGGTGGCTGTGTCGTCGGAGGATCACTGGTTCCGGCTTCTCTCTCTCTCTCTCTCTCCCGATTCTTCTTTTCTTTTTCTCTTTCTTTTTTTTTACTACTACTACTAATAATAATAATAACTATTACTTATATTAATAATAAAAACTATATAATAATAATAAAACTTATATTAACTTTAAACTTTATTCTAAAATTATAATAATAAATTATAATTCTTATAATATCACATTATATTAATTATGTAAATTCTACAAATACTTTCTTTAAATTTTAATAATTTAATTTTTAAATACAATTTTAATAAATCGAGTTAAATAATTATATTTCCATGTGAAAATAATATTTTCAAAAAAAATAAATAAAAATCAGGGTATTACATTTTTGCTTTTTTTTTTTTCTATGAAAACATAGTGAAACAAAAGTAATTAAGGTAAATAATAAAATTCATTTATTCTCATGATTGAAATTGTATATATATAACTAAAACTTACCAAAAAAATTCTTAAATTTTTTTTCAATACAAATCATTAAAAAAAAAAATTAAATCAACACCCGCGCATACTAGTATAAGGTAAAACTTGTATGATATAAACAATTTTTTTTAGCATGGAGAATAGAATTTGAATGGCATAAACACATATAAATTAATTTGAGATAATTAAACTAAATTGAACTTGATTATTATTATTTTTTAATTTAAATTATTGTCACTTCCCAACCAAGATATTCATAAATAAAATAAAATAATAAAAAAAAGCCTAAAAAGAAGCTTCATTTCTTTCCTTGCGTGTGCTTCATAGTTGATACTTTCTACGACTCGCTTAAATGGCAGCAGCCCACACTCTAAAAATTTCCTCTAAAAAAAGTTTCCCTCCCGCCAATTCTCCCACCGAGCAAACCCTCTCTTTTGCTCTGCAACGAAAATAAATTCAAATTCATACTCTATTACTAAATCTAGTTTCCTTCTTCTTTTTGAATCTCCCTCCAACCCTAATTCTTCTTTTTGAATCTCCCTCCAACCCTAATTCTCCTTTTCCGTCACCAAAACCATGCCGTCGATGATCTCCACCGGCAAAATCCTCAAATTAGAGATGGAGAATTTCAAATCGTATAAAGGCTTCCAAACAATTGGTCCTTTTAAGGACTTCACTGCTATAATTGGCCCCAATGGTGCTGGCAAGTCTAATTTAATGGACGCAATTAGTTTCGTCCTTGGTGTCCGTACTGGTCAGCTTCGTGGAGCTCAGCTTAAGGACCTTATTTACGCCTTTGACGACCGTGAAAAGGAGCAGAAAGGTCGTAGGGCTTTTGTGCGATTGGTCTACCTGTTAGCTAATGGATCGGAGCTCCACTTTACTCGTACTATTACGAGTTCTGGTGGTAGTGAGTATCGTATTGATGGGAAGGTTGTTAATTGGGATGAGTATAATGCGAGATTAAGGTCGCTGGGAATTCTTGTTAAGGCCAGAAATTTTTTGGTCTTTCAGGTGATTAAATTGTTTTGTCTTTTGAATTTTTTACTACTGGTTTGAATTTTTATGGAATATGTTATTATGTTGCTTTAAGTTTGTATAATTTTTGAGCGACTTTTGGTGCTCTTGGCACTCTGTATTTGTGTTTTTCCCTTTGTTTTCTTTATTCTTATAAGGCCGTATTGAATTTTTTGTGGTTTACTTTAATTGCATGAATCACCATTTTTTGATGTTTTTAATTCCCAGCGTAGTACTTTGCAGACATTTACTACTAATTTATGTATTTATAGAATTTTTATGATTACATTTTTGGATCTTTTGCTCATTGGGATCTGTAAGGTTTTTCCCATTGTTGTTACTGTTGCAGTGTCTTAGCAAATGTTCACTCATGTTGTCAAAGCTGATTGCTGTTGGGACTAAAATATTTTGGTTGGATAACATTGTCTTTTTATTTTCTCCATTAAAATAAAAGAGTGCCTTTACAAAATTTTATCTGGTCAAGCTCAGTAAGCTGTTAATTTGATTGCAAGAAAATGCTTGAAATTCTTTATTTAGACGTTATGGTGGTGGCTATGGTAATTGAATATTTTTCTGTTGGACTTACATCTGATAAACACTTAATTTGTTATGTAGGGCGATGTGGAGTCTATTGCATCAAAAAACCCCAAAGAATTGACTGCACTGCTTGAACAGATTTCTGGGTCTGAGGAACTCAAGAGAGAATATGAGGATCTGGAAGAAAAGAAAGCTAGTGCTGAAGAAAAAGCAGCTCTAGTTTACCAGAAAAAGAGAACAGTAGTTATGGAGAGGAAGCAAAAGAAAGAGCAGAAGGAAGAAGCAGAAAAACATCTTCGCTTGCAAGATCAACTGGTATGAACTTTAACAGTTCTATGTACAATATCATGTCATCTCTTTGTGATCAGATGTTGAAATGTGACCATACATTAATAATCTTTTTCTTTTTTGGGTCTACAGAAAGCTTTGAAGAAAGAACACTTCTTATGGCAATTGTTTATTATAGATAAGGATTACACGAAGATTAATGATGACCTTGAAGCTGAAAAAGGAAATCGTGATGGTGTCATCAAAGAACTAGAAAAGTTTGAAGGTGAAGCAAAGAAGAAGAGGAAAGAACAAAGCAAATACTTGAAAGAGATTGCACAATGTGAAAAGAAGATTGCAGAGAGAAGTTCTAAACTTGACAAGGCTGTGAGTTTTGCTGGCATTTTGTTATTTTATTAACAAGATTGTTGTAAATTGTTTCTATCGGTTAGGTCATAGAGATTTAAACACAGATTTTGGTTTCTGGGGGCACAACGTGGACACTGTCTAAGCAGGTTGAAAGACATTCATATGTGAATGCTCATGTGTATGTGCATGTCCAAGTTTGGAATGCATAATTTTTGGAGAATATGGCCTTGATTCTCTTGGTTACTTTGTATAGTGGGGGCATATACTCGCTTTCCTAGGGAAGTAAAGGTCACCAAGCATGTAATTCTAGGAATGTTGAATTATCATGTCTGGTTATAAATAAAGTTTCTTGGAAATGTAAAATAATTGTGTTCAGTTAGTCTATGGAAAAGAACAAGTGAAATAGATTACAATAATATCCTTAATGTAAATATCTTTTATGTATTTAATATAGAAAAATGTTATGAACATATAAACACTAATTGTGATAACCAACTGACATGAAATATAGATATTGTTAAAAAAGGTATTTAATAAATCTGAAAAACTAATTGTTCAAAATATATGATTTATGGAAAAAAGAAAATTAATAAACTCCAAATAATAGTATGTGGGTCATATTTGTCTAAAATTTTTTATTCTTAAGGGTATTGATGTCCATATATATATATATATATATATATATATATATATATATTTAAAATTTTTCATTTTCCATGGGAATGCAACTTTCTCACCTGTTAAGATGGGAATGCACTTTCATGTAATATGGGAAAGTAGTGGTGAGATCCATGAACCTAGGAATCTAGCTTTCCCAAGAATTCAACATTCATGTATCAACCAAACACTAGAATCTTACGTTCTTGTGTCATTTTTCTGGGTGATTTGGCAAACAAATGTCCAGGGTGGAATGGAGGAGTTATGTAGCTTTAGCCAAGTGAGATATGATTGTAGCTTTATCAAGTTGAATTGCGATTAACGATGAAGCAAACCAATGTTTTTTTGGCAGAACGTGTAGAATCGTTGGTTTGACCTCTTGGAAGAGCCAAACTTTTCTCACTAAGTTACTTATGACTGGCAATAGCAATCCATAAGAAAGAGGGGCATTCAGAAGTTCTAGAGAAAAGGTTATCTTGTTGTGGGAGAGACATTGGATTGCATGAAATTCCGGGGCATATTTCATTGAATGACTAGTTTGTCAATTTTTTTTGGAACTTTGTGGGGCTTTTAGGAATATTTGGTTCTGATACTTGAGGAGTTCTCTCTGTTGTACTTCTACTCTTTTTTCTTCATGAATGCATTTGTTATTTGAAATGTGTAGAATTATCATACATAATTCATAAAAACATTGCATATATATGCAGTATCTTGATAGACATGCCATGAATATGTGTTTATATGTATTTGTTTATAAAATATATTCATAAATTTCTTTTTACTTTCATGTGGTCATTGTTAGTTACTTGACTATTTCTAAACTGTGATTCTCTATTTTCATTCATTGATTATTTTGGGTCCAAGAAATTATTTTGTGGTTTATTTGTTTTGTTGTTTTCCTGTTCACAGCAACCTGAGCTTCTGAAACTAAATGAGGAAATGTCTCGTATAAATTCAAAAATGAAGAGTAACCGTAAGGAGCTTGATAGAAAAAGAGAAGAAAGGAGGAAGCATGCTGATGAGATAGATGAGCTACAGAAGGGCATACAGGATCTGACTGCAAAATTAGAAGATGTGTATGAAAAAAGTAGAGAGGGTGGCGAAAAACTCCCCCTGGCTGACAGTCAACTAACTGAATATTTTCGGATGTAAGTTTCTTTTTATTTTAACTTAATGCCTTTAGCCCTCCACATGCATATGCTTGCTGGCATATATTTTTTCCTGTCCCAATTGTTCTTTCTCAAATTTGAGGTAAAGGATTTGCACTGTCCTGGCTACTCCTTTTGTATGGAAATTTTTGTGCACAGGAATAATCACTAACTTGGGTATTAAAGGAAAGGAAACTAATCAGGAAGTACTTGTTCTTCTACAAGTCCAGGTTTTGTTAATCTTTAAACCCTCTTGGAAGAATAATGTAAGAAGTTTCAACTTAACTGCATGAGTGAACTCTGATGAATCACGCGCTACAATGTTTTATGTGCACAGATCTTAATACCCTGCTAGGTCCATATTTTGGTCATGTAGCATAATACATTTGTTTATGATGGTCATGGCAGTCATATGTTCTTATTCAAGCCTTGCTAGCTTCACATAAATTGTTGAGACTTGAAAGCATTATAATTTCAGATTAGATAGGGAAGCTGCCCACTAATTAGGGTTTCTTCCCGTCCTATGGATCTTGTTTTTGCATTGTTATCTTCCTGACCTCATTCAATATTGGAATTCTAATGCTGCAGTAAGGAGGATGCTGGCATGAAAACTATCAAGCTTAGGGATGAAAAAGAGGTTCTGGATAGGCAACAACATGCTGATATGGAAGCTCAAAAGAATTTGGAAGAAAATCTCCAACAGTTGAAAAATCGGGAGCATGAACTGGATGCCCAGGAGGCCCAAATGCGAGCAAGACAAGAAAAGATTCATGATACTTCCACCAAGAATAAGAAGGAACTGGCGGATTTGAAAAAGGAATTGAGAGAGATGCAAGATAAACATCGAGATTCTAGGTATTTTAAATTACTTGTTTGCTCTGTAAAATTTCGTCTCATCCACATTCATGTGCTATCTTTGGCTTAGACATATGTGTTTTTATGGCATCTGGCTCTATGTCTCCATTTGATTAGATGTATTTTATGAAAATTTTCACTACTTATAATCCAAAAAATGAAAATGGTATGTTCTATTGACCAGAGATAATTTCTGTTATCAGGAATAAATATGAGTATCTGAAGTCTAGAATTGGTGAAGTAGAAATCCAATTACGTGAGGTGAAAGCTGATAGACATGAGAATGAGAGGGATGCTAGGTTGTCTCAAGCAGTTGAGACTCTCAAACGCCTATTTCAAGGAGTTCATGGTCGAATGACAGATCTTTGTAGGCCAACCCAAAAGAAGTATAATCTTGCTGTTACTGTAGCTATGGGTAAATTCATGGATGCAGTAGTGGTTGAAGATGAAAATACAGGAAAAGAATGCATTAAGGTAGTACTTATTTGATATGTTAAGTTGCTGCTTATATTTTGGACTGGTTGTCTACCTTTAGTTATTTATATAATATGCTGTTTGTTTAATTGCCTTACATTTGTATTGTTGGTCAAGTTCTGTCATTGTTTTCCTGATTTGTGGCCATAATTTTGATTCTTGTGTGTTAAAGTTACAGTTCCTTTGAAAGTAATACTGGTACCAATTCAATTCATTTTCTGCAGTATTTGAAAGAGCAAAGGCTTCCTCCTCAGACATTTATACCTCTTCAATCAGTTCGTGTGAAGCCAATCGTTGAAAGGTTGCGTACCTTAGGTGGTACTGCAAAGTTGGTCTTTGATGTGATCCAATATCCTTACAAAATTTGGTTATGTTCATCTTTTTGTTATGATTGTGAAAATTTTTATGTTTACTTCGTATGTGCAATGCTTTTCTTATATTTCTCTTAATTCTTATTCTCTGTTGTTTAGTTTGATTTGACCTAAATATTCAACAGGATAGTGTTTGGTCGATGATTATTTACTCGTGAATTATATGTGTATTCCCAATCTTACTACTTGAGTTTGTTGGTTCATAGTTGTATACATCCTTGGGTACTATATTAAATTTAGGCAAACATACTTTACATGGTATGGATTTTAACAGACCTTAGAAATGAATGCTGTTGGATTATTATAACTCTGCTACCTGTTAACCTATACCAATTTATGATTTTACGAGTCTGCCTGCAATTTTATTTTTGGTACAGCAGAAAATTTTAAAGGGGAGGGGGAGGTTAGGGATTGAACCATTGACTTTCTGCATTGCAGGGTAGTCACTCAAGCATTTGGCTATTGGCCCAATAGCTTATTTTGCCTGCGCTGGTTGGTATTTGGTAATTCTGTTCTTTAAATAGTTCTTACTGGCCATTTTTATGGTCCTGTTTCAATCTTTTGACATGTAACTATCATTTTCTTAAGAAGGTTGAGAAATTAAATAGAGTACTCTCTCCCCAGTCAACCCTTACAAAAGTAAGTAATTTCTATTTTTTTTTCTCATCTCAGGGAAGGAATTGGGTTTGAACCCATGTCTTTTGTGGCTCTGGCATATGCCAAGTAAAAGTATACTAGTGTAATTTTTTTTTTAATACAATTTTTTGCATTATTTGTAGCAAAAAAATTGTGGAAGAGTTTGATGATGGGTAAAATGCAGTCTTAGTTAAGTAAATTTTGAAGCTAATCTAAGTTGATAGGCTTTAAGCTAAAAATTGATAGACTTTAAATTATATAGATTAAATGGGATTTCAAACACTTTATGAGTCCTGATATCTTTAATGTGGTTGAGATGTGAAAAAACATGTTCTCTGCTTTAGTGGAGGTGGATGAGTTTTATTTGTTGTTCCATTATTGGTTGCCTTTAATCACATGAATTGAGAACTTTTGCGCTCTAGTATAATCAACTTTGTAGTTCCTAAGAATAAATTTGTTAGATGTCTTGGTTGCAATAGTTTGATTTATGTTGCTAGTTCTAAGCAGATAATACTTGTGAGACTTTATTTTAGAAGTATGTTCTGTATGCCTTGAACCTGTTTCCACTGCCAGGGGACAATTTCTGATAAGCTGTAAGAGAGACGTAATAGTTTTGAGTTAACAGTTCTATACGGATCAAGAAGCTTGTGGAATTTTAAGGAACATTATACGTATATATTCAATGATATGGACTTTGTGTATTCCAGATCCATCTCCTATGACTTGTATCCATGGTTTTAAATATTGGCTGATATATTACGTATCAGCCGTTGTGTGTTAAATATTTAGCCTAACGATACAATATTCCCCATTATGATATGGGTGATTGGAAATCACATATATTTTTTTAAACAATTTTGTAATAAATTATTTATTGGACCATATATCTTTCACTATAAATTATTAGATATACAAGATTATGATGATATTTAGTTGAATTATTCGTTTAATATTTATTTGACTATTTTGCAAATTTTGAAAAAATATTCATGGTAGCAGTAGTTGAACCAGTCAGATGCAATCTGATTGAATCCAATTCTATTACACAGTTTCTGATTCTGTTATTTAAAACCCTGCTTATACCTGTTTTATGGTATGGCTAGTATTATTAAAAGAAGTGAGGTTAGTGTACAGCTTATTAAATAATCCTTTCTATATTATCATATATCTATTGCATTAAGTTTTACGTGGCTTTTCCTGCTGCCTTCTCTCAATCTGCGTTCACAGTGGTAAACATGCTCTGGAGCTTAGTAGAAGTGATAAGTAGGTTCTACTCTCTGATTTGTTGCACTATCTGTATTACGATTCCCTGTTTTGTTTTATGATGTGTTCTTCCATCAGTTATTTTTTCTCATCCTTTGCTGGTTAAGAAAAATAATGTTATAGTAAATAGAAATATGGTAAAAATGTTATTATTTGCTTATCAAGCGAATTAAAAGAGGAATTGAAGGGACAAATGAATGAGATGTTATAATTTTGTGGACTTAACAATTGCACATTTGATCCTGTCCTTGAGAAGGCAATTTTGTTTGCTGTTGGAAATACTCTGGTTTGTGACGACCTAGATGAAGCCAAGGCTCTTAGCTGGAGTGGGGAGAGGTTTAAAGGTAATTACTTCCCTTTTCGGTTTTAAATGGTCTATAGATTAATCTTGTGACAATTGGAGGTTTTTAATTTTTTTAATTTGCATTAGTTGTAACTGTTGATGGGACCCTACTCACAAAGTCTGGCACAATGACTGGTGGTACAAGTGGTGGAATGGAAGCACGGTCAAAACAATGGGATGATAAAAAAATTGAAGAATCTATTTTGAGTAAACTCAATAACTCACTCTTTCTCTCTCTCTCTCTAAGTTGCTGGGTTACAATACTAATTCTTGGTGCTCTGTAGAGCTAAAAAAGAAGAAAGAACAACTTGAGAAAGAGTTGGAAGAGCTTGGGTCAATTAGGGAGATGCATCTAAAAGAGTCAGAAGCAGCTGGGAAAATCAGTGGACTTGAAAAGAAGATTCAATATGCAGAGATTGAGAAGGTGGATATTTTCTTGACTGATATAGTTTAACTTTTTCTTTTTCTCTCCCTTTTATATAGAAACTGGTCTTGTTCTTCTGGGTTGTTTGAATTGATTTGAAAAGATACATTAATGGGTTTCAGGCCTATTATGTAATGTAGGACACTGATTGTTGAGCAGCCTAAAAAACAATGCTTATGAGCAAATTTGCAAATTTGTCTAAGATGTTGAAGGTGGTCGCCAATAAAAGAATAATGTGAAAGGATAGAATCTTCTCTTTGTTTCCCTCTCTCAATTATTTGTCATGTGTGCCTGAAAGACATTAGATATGGTTCATGTGTTGAGGGAGTAGAAGAAAGGTTTTTTTTTTTAAATTTTAAATTTAGGAGACAGACGGAGAAGAATAAAAATGCAAAATTAAGGGTGTTGCTGTTCCCAAATGAACAAGATGAGGATATGATGATTTGCCTATCCATATGATGTTGAACAATTTGTTTCACCTTGGTACGTCACTCTGCTTCCATCAATTAATTATGCTTCTGCTGATTTTGTTGCAGCGAAGCATTGAGGACAAACTTGAAAACTTGAAAAGGGAAAAGCATATTATTAAGGAGGAAATTGATCGTATGAAACCTGAACTTCGCAAGGTACTGAAGGATCATGACCATGCTTGTCATATTCCTTTTTGTGGATATGTTAATATAATTATGTTCATGCTCTTTTTGATGCCACATGCAGTTAAAAGATGCTGTTGATAAGAGGGCTACTGAAATCAGGAAACTAGAGAAGAGAATCAATGAGATTGTTGACCGAATATACAAAGATTTTAGTAAGACTGTTGGGGTAGCAAATATCCGTGAGTATGAAGAAAACCATGTAAAGGCTGCCCAACATATAGCTGACGAAAGGCTTAACTTGAGTAATCAGCTGGCAAAGTTGAAGTACCAGTATGTTGCTTTTTTCTTGTCATATTTTATCTGTATTTGTCTTGTTGACTGTACATTGTCTCAGCATGCTTGACATTCACAACCCATGATTGCCGTATTCCGTGGAAGTAAACATAGTTTTGATCTTGAAGCCAATTTATGTAGGGAGGGCAGTGGTGGAGAAAGGGGGATGCATGGCATATAAACCTAAATCCAATTCATCTAAGCCACCATATTAATTAATATCTTCTACATGAAGAAGCTAATAGAAGACAACTAAGTACACAGGGTTTTAAATATTAATGTATTGGCCATTATGTATAAGATTTTTAGCCTATCGATGTATTTTTTTGTTATCATACGGGTGATTGGAAATCACATATTTTTCAAAATAATTTTGTAATAAATTACTTCATTGACTATATATTTTCACTAAAATTATTTTTTTCAGGGAATTCAGTAAAATTATTAGACACAGTATTATGGTTATACAATGTTGAATTATTCATATAATATTTATTTGAGTAATTTTGCAAATTTTTGAAAAAATATTCAGGCTAGCAGCAGCTTATTCGGTTCGATATGATTCGATTCAATTTGATTTTGTTACAGGGTTTCCAATTCTGTTATTTAAAACCCTGCTAGGTACACAACTCAGTTAATCCCTAGGTCACACTTGGTTCAATCTGAAAATGAGAATGGAATGCAATTCTGGAAATAAGATTCCATTTCCTTGTTTCGTACACAAGAATCCAAATTTTTTATGATATAAAAATGTTACATACTTTTTCAGTATAATTCTAACATTATCACATAATTGGAATAGGATTTCTAAGATTTTGACATCCAATTCTATTATTCCCATTCCATTTTCAAAGTGTACCAATGATGCCCTATAATTTTTTTTTCACATTTAATGTTTTACTGTATTTTTTGTTGTGTTGCATAATATTATTATTTCAAAAGTTCAATTGCTGAGAACAGTTTTATCATATTGGAAATTTGATTGCAGCTATCCCAAAATTGATAAAGTTTACTAATTCTGATAAATTTTGATTTACTTATAATTATTAATAAAATTTCTTTTCCTAATCTTAATATATTTTGTATATTACTCCCTCTGTCCAAAAATAATAATCCAGATTCTTTTTGGCACAAAGATTAAGAGCTTGTGTTCCTTTTACTGTTTTACCCATATTATGGTCCATTAATAGCAATAATTATTTTAGAATAACATGATTAATTGTAAGTCCATTAAAAGGCATTTTCGGAAATACAATATTTTTTTCTTGTACTTTTTGGATGAACTTAATTTAGAAGGGAAATTGGATTTTCTTTTGGACATTCCAAAAAGGAAATAAGGACTATTTCTTGTAGATAGAGGGAGTATTTATTATATATTTAATTCAATTCTGGTTCAACCCTGGTTGAACTTTTTGCCAGTCCCTTGCTGTTCAAAAACTAGGCCAGGTCTGAAAACTTTGGTTTAGGCATTGGTGTTGTAAATTGTAAAAATATTGTCTTCTTTAGCTTGGTGTATTATAACTATGAATAAAGCCAACATATTATTGTTGTTTATTCTCTTGCGTTAATCCATTTCTAGGTTTTAGGCATTAACTAAGACGAAGGTTATTAGATTGTGGCATGTGAGGAATGGATCTTGTCTTCTTAATTCCACTTCAGTGCTCTCGCTTTCTGTTGAACATGTTTCTTTTCTGAATGTTAAAAATTGTGTCCTTTTCTGGTATTTCAGCAGATTTTACTGCTGGTCATATATGCATTTAATTTATTATGTGTAAGCATTTCACTATGATAAAAATGTCTTAGGATCTCAGTGTTTTGCATCAAAGGAAGGGACAAAGGAGAATAAGAGATGAAAATTACTTCTTTTTTTTTTTCGTTCTAGTCTTAATTTTCTTGTGCTTATAAAGTGGAGAAATTACACTATTCTTCTTATTCTCAACCATATCTTCCTCCCAATATAGTGCATGCTTCTTGAGGAAATTGATTGGTTTGACTGATTGTATTTGCTAATAGAAGGACATTTTTCTGAACTTTTTCTATCACTACATAATATTGATGAGATGATGCTGACAACTTGGTTTACTATTCTACCTCTATTTGGTTGAGATTTAGAGTCTTATTTCTTGAAATTGAAGAGAGCCTCTCCATGTTGTGTTCCTGCTGCTTTATAAATGATGCCTTTTGCCACCTCCTTTTCTCTTCTTTTCAGGTTAGAGTATGAGCAAAAGCGAGACATGGATTCACGAATTAAAAAATTGGAAACTTCCATTAGTGTTTTAGAAAATGATCTAAAACAAGTTCAGAAAAAAGAGGCTGAAGTTAAGTTGGCAACAGAGAAAGCTACTGGTGAGATAAGTAGATGGAAGGAAGAAGTAAGAGGTATGGTTTGATTCTTTGTTGTTTTGTATAAAGTCGAGTTTTTCTTTCCCAGAGTAATTAAATCATGATGTTTCCATATATTGAACTTCCTTGGTTATTCTCATGGCTGACATGCAGCATTTTGGATCTTAAATGAATTTTAAGAACTTGCAGAATTATTTATTCTGATTAAACAATGAACTGAATGCATGTTTTTTGTATAATGCAATTGAATATTATAAAAAAAATTCAATTGAACAATGAACTAAAATTTCATTCTGCTATGCGCTCCACTAAGGTCTGCCAAACATGCTCTAACCATTTCATGGCATTGTTCACTTGGATTCCTTAGTTGGCTACAGGTTGTATTTTATTATAAAAATTATTGTTTTGTAGAACTTATAAAGAACAATCCTACAAAAGCACCGTAAAGAAATTACGGTTTTGAGGATCTCATAAGGATCGATACTAAAGATTCAATTAAATGAGAAATATGCAGTAATGTCTCCATGATTTGGTTTAAATAAGTAAAATGTTAGCAGGTCAAACTAAGAGTATGTGATAAATGCTAAGCATACCATGAAGGATTCATTACAAAATGTCCAAAGCAGCACAAACCAAGTTCTCATTGAATCGTGTCAGATGTATAAATTATATATGCTTGAGAAGTGCATCATCATCTGTGGTAGCATAGCAATGTATATTTCAGTGGTAAATTCATTTTCTTACTAATGCATTAATGGGATGTGAAAAAAAAGGGTTTTAAAAATATTATGTATGCTTGTGCACATTTTTTAAATTTCTCATGTCCTTGTTTTCTTTTATTTTTTCCCCTAGCTATACATATTTCCTAGAAAAATAGTTGAGTATACAGGCTAAAGTGCTGTTGAAAATATAAAATGCTGGATTTAATTTTTGTCAGACAGACAATATATGAGAAAGAGAATGGAGAAAAAGGGATTTTGTAGCTAACTCCAACTATTTTAGAATTGTGCTAGAGGTTTAATTCATTGTAGAAAACATATGGAGAAGAAAAAGAAGAAACACCTATTGAATTATTTAAGGTGTCATATTTATGATTTCCTGTTTTCCTTCTATAGAGTGGAAATCCAAGTCAGAAGACTGTGAGAAGGAGATACTTGAATGGAAGAAGCAGGCTTCTGCAGCTACAACAAGCATATCAAAGATTACCCGTCAGATAAAGTCTAAGGTCCCAAAATGGTTGCTTTCTTCCCCAGTATTTCCTGGCTGCAAGATTCTGCATGGTGGCAAGAAAGAAAAAATAGATGAACTTTATTCTATTGAACTGCTGTTGACTTCTTTTTCCTTGGTTTTACAGGAGGAACAAATTGAGCAACTATTGTCTTGGAAGCAGGAGATAGTGGAGAAGTGTGAATTGGAACATATAAGCCTTCCCACTATTTCAGATCCAATGGAAGTTGACTCAATGGCTCCAGGCCCAAATTTTGATTTTAGTCAGCTGAATAGATCTCTCCTTCAGGATAGGAGACCTTCTGACAGAGAAAAGCTTGAGGCAGATTTTAAGCAAAAAATGGATGCCCTAATGTCAGAAATTGAAAAAACTGCTCCAAATTTGAAGGCTCTTGATCAGTACGAGGCTTTGCAAGAGAAGGAAAGAGTAGTGACTGAAGAATTTGAAGCAGCCAGAAAGGAGGAGAG
This sequence comes from Vernicia montana, assembly GCA_949750685.1. Lineage (NCBI taxonomy): Eukaryota > Viridiplantae > Streptophyta > Magnoliopsida > Malpighiales > Euphorbiaceae > Vernicia > Vernicia montana. The sequence goes on along the minus strand of CATKHJ010354848.1, from coordinate 13,237 downwards.
CCAAGCTACTGATGCTTACAATTCAGTGAAGCAGAGAAGGTAACAACTAAATTTTATTATGTTCTGTTCCAACTTCCAAGCTATTTGATAAATAATAGTTGGGGAAAATACAGCAGCAAAAAATTTTTCCACTTGCGCTAGCATTTCCTTTTCTTTGATAAAAATATGTATGTTATAAAAATAGCTTCCAGGAATCTTCCTTGTTAAATGGTCATTTGGCATAGATTCTGCTGTTCTCTTGTAAGATGCTATTTATTTTCCTGGTAAAGGAAAAGATAACATGTCAACTAGTAAAACCATCTAACTGATTTGTTAATTTGATTCTGTTATAATATGTGCTTCAATGATTATTAATTCCATTGTTATAATATGTGCATCAAATTCAATGATTACTGCACAACATATTTTACCAATTGATATCCTAACCTATCAAATGTCTTTTCATTTTAAAATTATCTATCAAAGTTGAATGTTTGTGGAAAAATCTGGTTGCTATATAATGTGTTGTCTTTTTTTTTTTTTTGGCTAGTTAGTATTTTTAATTCCAGGACATAACAACAGCAAAAAAATAGTGCATTTACTGGAGGTGGCTCAGTGTAGTTTGGGAGAAAAGTTTTAGTCTAGATAATTTGATAAAAAGAGGGCATAGCTTGGTTATATAAGTCATATTTGAGAAAGATGGGGACTTGGAGAATTGTTTGCTTCTTTATTCTGATTGGGCTAAACGTCTTTGTAATAGTTTGGGTGTATATGGAGAATGCAGAAATAAAATAAAATGCCTGGAGGTGCTCCATTTGTATTGTGGGGTTCAAGGTGGTCTGGTATGTATCACGTTGGCTATTTTGTGGACCACTCGGAGAGCTAGATTTTGAGGGCTTTCAAGAATGTAGAAACTCTTGTATAGACAAGCAAAGATAAGCTGGTGCATAATCTTCGATATATTGGAAATCTATCAGCAGGCCATTTTTCTCTTGCATGTTTGATTCATATGTTTTTTATATAGAAAACAAGTGTACTTGTAAAGCATATAAATTACATGGATGACTCTCACTCTGTTTTGATATTAATATTGTTTTTGTTTGCCACATCTGTCACCTGTCTGTGCATGTTGACTTTGTTTATTGTCTTGCAGGCCAAAATAACAAAACAACTGTTTATGTTATTTTATTGGTATTGCCCCTGACTTCATTTTGGTTTATGCAGATACGAGTTATTTATGGAAGCTTTCAATCACATATCAAATAATATTGACAAGATTTACAAACAACTGACAAAGAGTAACACACACCCACTGGGCGGGACAGCATATTTAAACTTAGAAAATGAGGATGACCCTTTCTTACATGGGATCAAATATACTGCTATGCCCCCAACAAAGCGCTTCCGTGATATGGAACAACTGTCTGGTGGGGAGAAGACTGTTGCAGCACTGGCATTACTCTTCTCTATCCACAGGTATGTCCTCGTAGGTAGATGGGCTGCTTGTGAAGCCTTTTATGGCTTTTAATGTGAAATGTAAGATTTCTCCATCTCTCTCTTTTGTTTGTGATTATATGGTGAGTCTGAGATGGTTTCTAGCCCATTACTTGAATGCGGATTTCACACACCAAGGTCCAGGGGGAGCCATTTTAGGGAAATCTTGCATTAGGCCTGATTGAGGTCAATATGCAAGTTAGACACGAACTTTGACTCATGGTATCTCAATCTGATGTGGGATTAACTTGCATATGCCAGCAGAATTACCATGAGCATTGCATCACTGCTCACCAGCTGCCATCCTTTTGAAACAAGTAAAATTATAACCAGGGTGCAAGTGAGAAGAACTGCGTAGTGATTGTTTAAATGCATCATCATACCACCTTTGTTGCAAATGTTAACTTATTGGGTCATTTTGTTATATTCATCCTCATTTGGCCTCTTTCTAGTCAAGGTTACTCATGCTACAGCCATATTAGCAGGCAACAAAATTTAAAGGTTTATTTGCTACCTGCACCAGCGAATATATAACTAAAATTTGATAAGTTATCCCTGTTGCAAAGTTCACGGGTTTCTTCCACTCCAAGTTTAGTAGTTTTGCTTAATTAAAATATACCTTTAAGTTTATAGATGCTTTGCTTTCATGCATTGATACTTACTAATTTCGTTTATTAGATTTTTGAGATAAAGTAACCCATTTAGTTTGGGGATCAGGGAGGATAGCAAATTTTATTTGCACTAATTGTCTAATTGTGTGAGTGATTTCAGCTATAGACCTTCGCCTTTTTTCATATTGGATGAAGTTGATGCTGCACTGGATAATTTAAATGTTGCGAAGGTTGCTGGATTTATTCGCTCAAAGTCATGTGAAGGAGCCCGGAGTAATCAGGACACTGATGGTGGCAGTGGTTTTCAGAGTATTGTGATATCCCTGAAGGATAGCTTTTATGACAAGGCTGACGGTTTGGTTGGAGTTTACAGGGACTCAGAGAGGAGGTAAGTTTTCTCGTTTTACATTTTTTTAATTATTTTTTTTCTTTATTAGTTTTTACAGGTACAGATTTATCATGTTGTGACTCAGTATGTCAACAATTTAATCTGTGATAATGTATTTTTTTTTTCTCCTGCAGTTGCTCAAGAACTCTGACATTTGACTTGACTGGATATCGACCATCTTGAGAATCTAATTACAGACCACAGCTAAGTTAATTTGTTGTTTTGTGAATACCTCAGTTGCTAACATCTTCACAATTACAGCTTGTAAGTATGAAAAAACTATTGTGTAAAATTTGTTTCATGAATTAGAATAGGCAGTGTGATAATTATTAGTGCTTAGTTGCTCGCATCATGTTAAGGACCAAGCTTACTAGATTACCAATCTCTGCCCTCTTTCCTCTACCCTCGACGTTTTTTGATAAATCAAGATCTTGATTTCCTAGAGAAATGTTGGTTAAAAAAACCTTTGATCTTTAATTTCCATGGAATTAGCGTTGATGTATGTCTCTTCAGTTTCCTTGGGCATTGAAGTATGCAGATTGAAAATAGTCTTATGGATGTGTAAATTCTATTATTAAAGCAAACCCTGGGTGAAATTAGACTGGTTTTCTTGTTGTTTGGAAAAAAGGAGGATAGAAGAAAGGGGAAAAAAATAAATAAAAATAAGAACAGCTTATACGTTCTTGTAATGTGTTGAATCTTTTGAATTAGAAGTGTGTATGATTTATTTCGTAAATTTCTTTATTTTTTATTTTGTAATCGAGTCCTTTTCATTTTAAAAATAAACTTAAAATAAATCGAACATACTTTAAATTTAATACAGGAAAGCTATTAATCATTTTATAAATTTGAAATTCTTGACAAATTTTTCATAAACGTTAAATTGATGAAAGGGCTTGGAATGATCCTAATTTAGAGGTTAAAAAGAGTAATAACAAGCTTTTAAATATTTTAATACTCGTTAATTAATCTTATAATCATTTAAAAGTTCTAAATAGAGTAATTCACCTTTCATTCGTTTCAACTCTTTCACATTTATTAAATTCTCTTTGTATTACCTCTAGCACTTCCATGTATAATTTCTAAGATTGGATTTGTATGAGATTTTTCCCCTTTTTTTTTTTTTTTTTTTTTTCTTGTTTTCCCTATGAATCTTACGAAAATGGTCCTAAATTGAAGAATCAAGTCCAAAAATTATTTGTAATACCTTTTGTTTAATAACAACTACAAACTAATGAAGTAGTCACTTCGACAGTTTGATATATATATATATATTTTCGTTTTGCTAAACTAGAAAAATAATCTAAATTTAACTTAAAACAACTCTTAACTCATTGTTGGTAGACCTATTATTGAGAACCATCTTAGACCACAGAGATCCAAGAACCTTCTAACAGTTAAAAGAAAATCCAACCATCACCTACTTTCATCTCCCTAAATATGGTGCAAGGTAATAGTGGTTGGTATTTGAAAACTCATCTTAGCTTGTAGTCAAAATAATAATAATAATAATAATAATAAAAACCCAAAACTTTCTTTCTTGAAAATAAATAAATATTTGTTTAGAGTCCTTACAAATTGGAAAGACTCTCTCTCTCTCTCTCTCTCTCTCTCTCTCTTTCTCCTTCTACCATTGAATTCTTGCACTTTCTTCTTGGTTCTTCAATTTAAAAAAGAAATCATAATGGAAGAAGAAATTGAGAAGAGCCATGAAGATAGTGAAGATGAGGCTGAAGACTATGAAGAAGAGATGATCTTTAGATGGCTACAAGCTGATGATAATCAAAATGTGGATAAAGAATTAATTAGTATTATTCAAGAAGATGATCAAAGAAATATTGTTGTCTCCTCCATTGAAATGAAGCTCAGAAAGAAAAAGGCCTTACTAGAATTCAGGTGCATGGTAGAAGACGCAATTCTTGGAAATTATATTTTTGAAGAATCCAAAATAAACAATAATAATAATAATCTTCTTTCCAAGAAAGAAATGAAAAGATTGAGAGAACAAGTGAGAGAGATTACTCTTTGGGGTGTGCCTTTATTGCCAAGCAAAGGCCATGAAAGCACTGATACTGTGCTTTTGAAATTCTTGAAAGCTAAGGATTTTAAGGTTCAACAAGCCTTTAATATGCTTAAAAAGACTTTAAAATGGCGAAAAGAATACAAGACAGATGCAATTCTTGAAGAGGATTTGCATCTTGATCTTGATCTTGACAAAGTTTTGTATATAAATAGTGTAGACAAACAAGGCCACCCTTTATATTATGCTGTGTATGGAGCTTTCAAAGACCAAGGATTGTATAGAAAAGTATTAGGAACAGAGGAGGATCGTGAGAAATTCTTGAGATGGAGAATCCAATTCATGGAAAAAAGCATCAAACAACTTTCTTTCAGAGCAGGGGAGGCAGATTCTATACTTCAGATTACAGATTTCAAGAACAGTCCTGGAACAGAAATGAAGGAGCTTCGTTCAATTAGCAAGAAAGTCTATCTCTTGCTTCAAGCCAATTATCCTGAGATGATTCATAAGAATGTAAGTCTTAAAAAAATTATTCCCTCATTTATATCTATTTCGATTTATAGAGTTAATTCATATATTTACGAGTTCTTTATGATTAAATAAATCAAGATTTTACCATCACTGTAATTTTAAAGAAAATGAATATTTGATTAACAATTTAAATTATAATTAAAATATTAAAAGCTGTCAGCGTCCGACTCTGCAATAGATTCTATTGGCTGTTACCCTTCAATGGTTAAATTCAAACAAGCTCTCTACCTCATTATGCAATTGTATTAGTACAATTAAAATATTTATCTCAAATATTGCAAAAAATATATAAATTTTGCAGATATTGTTAAATGTCCCACTCTGGTACTACGCAGCCCATTTGGTATCATCTAAGCTCACAAGCCATAGAACTAGAAGGAAGTTCATTTTTGTTAGGCCATCAAAAGTCACTCATACCCTTTTAAAGTAAGAACCCTAATTTATATATAAATGAATATTCTTGTCTCTGTTTGAAAATTTTGACCTAATAATTTTGCTTGAACAACACAAGGTACATATCCCCAGAGAACCTTCCAGTTGAATATGGAGGTCTAAGAAGAGAAAATGATGCTGATTTCATTCCTGAGGACAATGCTTCAGAGGTGATTGTAAGAGGAAATTCATCTACCTCCATTAAAATCCCAGTCCCTGAGGTACTAACTAATTATAAGAATTGTATATTTCTTTTAGCTCAAATTAACTCTCGAAACTTTTCAATTCTGGAGATAACTCTAATACCACTGAATCAAAAACTGGTAGGTATATAAACTAAAAATTATGTATGACTACAAATTTATTAATTAATTAATTAATTATTTTGTTGATGGTGTTTAATTAGGCTGGGGTGACAATTGTTTGGGATTTTACTGTGGTTGGATGGGAAGTGACATGTAAAGAAGAATTCATTCCAGAGGATGAAGGCTCATATAAAGTTCTGCTGCGGAAATACAAAGAGAAGAGAATGGGAGAGAGTGTTAGGAATTCTTTTTACATAAATGAACCAGGAAAATTACTTATTACTATTGACAATACAACCCTCAAGAAGAGAAAGGTGTACTATAGATCTAAGACCAAACCCTTTGTACCCACATATATTATCAAAAATCAGAAATAGTCTATTCTCTTTCATTATTCTAGCTATTTTCACTTTAATTATATATATATATATTGGCTTAATCAAATTTTGTATTATTCAATACGACTAAATGTCTGTTTGGGATATTTTTTTTTTTTAAAAAAATTATTTACTTTTGATAAATTATAGTTTGGAAAAAGTTAAAAATTCTTATTTTTTCAAAACTATGGTTTTTTAGTTCACTAAAAGCATTTTAAATTCAATATCAAATACATACTATTTAAAAATCAACACGATTAATAATTTTTGAAGATTTATTTAAATAAATTTATATATATAATCTAAGTGTGAAGTGTACTCTTGCACTATTTTAGAAAATAAATTTAATATATATATATATATATATATATATATATATATATATATATATATATATATATATATATATATAAATTGAAGTAAAAAATTATATGAAATTAATATGATATCAAATCTAAATATTCAATTATCTTAAAATTATTAGTAATTTAAATAAAATTTTATTTAATTTTCATAAATACATTCCTACGAAATACGAAATAATAATACATGCATGAAGAAAAAATTATTAGTATATTTTTATTAAACAAAAATTATATTAATTAAATATCTTATCTTCTATTTAACTTTTTATATATAAAATGAAATGATGTTCACGTATGAAATGAAAATATATATAATGTAAGTTAAAATTTTCCAAAGACACAAGAGACCATCACTCTCCTCTTTTTCGAATATTTATACTATTTACACACCATTAGCCATTATCTTACATTATTTAATTTTACATTTATATATATATATATTTAAACTCTTTAATTATTTTTTTTTTTCAGTCCATTGGATATCCAAATTCTCTCTTCAACACGGTAAATCCAATGACACACTCCATATTTGATATATGAATTCAGAAATTACTTCAGCTGGTTGCCTCAAGAATACTCTTTAATTAATTAATTAATTATGTCTGGGCCTACCTTCTCAGAGACCAAGTCAAAGTCGTCTCTTGACTTCCAAACTTAATCCTCTGTGCATCCTCAAAGGATACTTGAAATGCGTTCGCGATCACTTCCACCGGCATTGCTCTCACGGCGGAGGCACGGGCAGCAAGCTCAGTGGCTATCGCATTATCGTTTGTCTTGAAGGCTACATATTCGAATCTTTCGCTCTCCGCTCGTTTCACCACCACGAAATTTTTTCCAATTTTATGTTTATGTTTGTTATTATCTATTACTCTATAATTAATCCACACATTATTTAGTATTTTATAATTAATGACGATAATTTAATATTTATTTTTAGAATTTAATATAATTAATTATTTTTTAATTTTTATTAAATAATAAAAAACGTCAATTAAATAGGAATAGAGAAAGTATTAAATAATTTCCTTATTAAGATGAATCATTATTTAAGAGTCCGTTTAAAATTAATTGTAGAGCTACTTTTACAAATTATCTTTGTTTTTAAAAAAAAATTAATTACTTTTTGCAAACTATAATTTGAGAAAAGCCAAAATATATATGTAACTTTTTCAATATCATCTTTTTAAGCAAGATATATACATACTGGTCAGAAATATAATACACTCATTTACAAAATTATGATAATTTTATAAAGATGTGATAAATTAAACTCATTATTTTTAAAACTAAATAAATACTCTTTCCGTTTCACAATAACTGTCGTTTTAGAAAAAAAAAATTTATTTCAAATTATTTGTCGTTTTAAGAGTTCAATACAATATTTATTAGTTTTTTTTCAACTTTACCCTCGTCCCAATTCAAATATTTGATATGTTTTTTCTTATTTGGTAAGAGAAAATAAGAGTATATTTGTCCATATTAATTAAAATTAAAATTATTTAATAATTTTCTTAATATGTGTGCATCCTTATAAAACGATAATTATTTTGAAACAGAGGGCTACAATTTAACCGAAATACCAAACAAATACTAATAATATGTGTAGAATGGTTGTGCAGTTGGGACTGCCAAATTCCACGTGAACAGTGTATGTGGCGCGACGAACAGACCATGTAAAGTTGTTTGTATAGCCAGCAGTGACATCTGTTTTTCTTTTTGTTTGCTTGTATTAATTTGTTTGTCATATAACATTAATTTAAAAATTAGCTTTTTTTTTTTCTTTAATAAATATATATAAAGACAACATTGAGAATTGTTTCATACTGTTAAATTTTGTTTTGAATTTAATTTTTTTGTTTTTCAATTAAAATAGTGTGGAAACTAATTAAATAAGAAATGCATTTGCCGACATAATTAAAACTCAAAATGATATCTTTTATATGATTCGATTAAAGTATATACTATTAAGCAAATGGAAGTGTATTAAACCAATCTCAAGACTTCGAATGCTGTTAAAGCATATATATATTGTTATTGGGCTAACTAGAGTGTGTGTATATATATATATATATACACACTCTAGTTAGCCAATGATTAATTAGTATTTAAAATGTCAATATTTAAATCTTATCAATCTAATCCTTCGATATTTATACTTTTTAAGTTTTGGCAACAATTGTTTTTGTTCTTTAAAACATAAAAATTATTGCTAAGTACTTATGGTAATAAAAATAAGTTGTCATATCATATTGTTAAAATATTGAAACCGTAGTTTTTTACAATAAAAATTAGTTTACTTTTAAAAAATTATTAATAGCGACTATTTTTTATACAAAATTTACATAATTTACAATTGCCTAACATATAAAAAAAAAATGATATAAAGTCTCATTAATAATTTACAATTGCCTAACATATAAAAAAAAATGATATAAAGTCTCATTAATATATATTGTATCTCCTCAAATACTCAAAAAGAAAAAAAGACAAAAAATATTTATTTATATATTGGCATTTGAAAAGTTGCTGCTGTATGTTAACTTTTACCATCAATTTTCATGCTGCTGCTGCTGCTGCTATATTAGTTTTTAGCAGAAAAAAAAATTGACTTATTACTAATACTTTTGTGTTAATACTATTATTTGTTGTAGTAATATATATATATATATATATATAGCGCATGTATATAAGATTATTCAAATTATGGAACTTTATTTTCGAAGTCATCACTTAATTTCTAATTAATTGCTTCTGAGCATTCAAATTATCTATAAATGCAATGAAATATCAACTTAAAAGTTTTTTATTGAAATATCGTAAAATTACTAATTTATATAGATAAATTATTTTTTATATTCAGTGCATTCAATAATTTCTCGTGCATTAGATGCAATGCATCTTTATTTACATGTATAAATATATAAAATAGACATCAAAATTACGAAAGGTTTTATTTGCAGTGATGAAACTTATTCTTGAATTGTACCTCTAAAATTATAACCTCTTAAATTCAAAGATAAAGTCTAATTAATATAAAAAATATATCAAACATAGATAAATTATTCACGACTCTCATTATTTGATTCATTTATATAATTTCAAACGAATATATGTTTATGAGTGTAATAATACCAAACATATTAAATAATTTTCATAAAATCATATCTAAATTCTAATAAGTAGTGAAGAATCTGAAGATACACTACAGAAGAGACACAAATAAGAAAATTAAAAAAAAAAAAAAGATCACAAAGCATTCGTTGTCTTCTCTAAAATGAAGTTTTGAGACACGTCCTTACCTTAACTTTATTAGGTGTAAGACATTAAGCCCAAATAGCCATGCAAAGAGAACCTTATCACTCACCATTTTTGTTTCTATAAATACCAAACGCTTTCACCTCTCAACACACCAACAATTACTTTTTATTCATCATATGGCTAAGCCTCATTACCTCTTCTCTCTCTCTATCTGCCTTGTTGTTCTGTTTCATGGCTCCTTAGCTCGCCAGCAACTTCAACAACAAAACGAGTGCCAACTCAGAAACCTCGAAGCTCTCGAACCTGATAAACGCATCGATAGTGAAGCTGGTTCGACCGAGTCATGGAATCCAAACCATGAGCAGTTCATATGCGCTGGTGTAGCTGTTGTTAGACGCATCATTGAACCCAAAGGCCTTTTATTGCCACAATACAGCAATGCTCCCCAACTTGTCTACATAGAAAGAGGTAAGAAAAGATTCACATTATTATTATTATTATTTATCTAGACTCTATTTCAGGAATATTTTCGAATCAATTTATACGTACTTATATCCAAATATTATTAACTGATAAATTACATTTCAGCTATTGAACATTAATTGTTGATTTGTGTGTGTATATATATATAGGTAGGGGGATGACTGGAGCCTTGTTTCCTGGATGCGCTGAAACATTCCAAGAATCTCAACAACAAGGTGGCAGCAGTAGGGTTCATGACCGCCACCAGAAGATTCGTCGTTTCCGGCAAGGCGATATCCTTGCTTTGCCTGCCGGAGTAGCCCATTGGTGCTATAACGATGGTAATGAGCCTGTTGTTGCAGTTTATGTCCTTGACACCTCCAACAGTAACAACCAGCTTGACATGAGCCCTAGAGTAAGACATAGAATTAAACACTACTGATATCTCTCTTTATATATATATATATAGAAATTATTTGATGTTCTTAAATTCAGGTGGACAATGAGTACAGGATACAATAAACTGTAGTGCATTAAAGTAATAAAAAGATCAAATATACATAATAATAATAATGATGATGACGATGATTTATTGGCATTGTGTCACAGCATTTCTACCTAGCTGGTAACGTAGAAGAAGAGTTCCGGCAACAATTTGAAAGCGGCAGTGAGGGTAGCAGACATGAACCGTATTCTACCAGCCGTAGGAAGAGACAACAAGGCTCCTGCAATAATCTTTTCTGCGGAATAGACTCAAGATTGGTAGCTGAAGCGTTCAATATTGACCTATCATTGGCTAGAAAGCTTCAAAGCAAGAGTGACTTCAGGGGCAGCATTGTGAGAGTTGAAGGAGTTGAGCTTGATATAGTCAGGCCAGCCAGGACTGAGCAAGAGAGAATAGAGCAAGTAGAACCATGCAGAGACGGAGGCCGATGTCCTGTAGGTGGAGCTGGAGGACAATGCAATGGTGGAGCTGGAGGACATTGCAATGGCATAGAGGAGACCTTCTGCACCATGAGGATGAGGGAGAACATTGCCGATCCTTCACGCGCTGATGTGTTTGTCCCAGAAGTTGGTCGTTTGAGCACTGTCAACAGCCTTAATCTCCCTATTCTTCGTTGGCTCCGACTCAGCGCCTCCTATGTTGTTCTCCGTAATGTAAGTTGGTGGCGCGTGCGCTGTAACTTCCAATTAAAATTTTTATATATGCAGTAATACATATGATATTTTATTATTTTTCTATTGACCTATTTAATTAATAATTTGATTTTAATTAATCAAATGAGATTAAAATAATAATAATTGTATACGTTGACATTTGCAGGATGCTGTGAGATTACCCCACTGGCACATGAACGCCCATAGTATAGTATACGCCGTGAGAGGTCAAGGAAGAGTTCAGGTGGTGAATGAGTACGGCTACTCTGTCTTTGATGGCAACTTTAGGGAAGGACAAGTTTTAGTTGTACCACAAAACTTCGTAGTGGTGAAACGATCGGATTGTGATCTATTTGAATATGTGACCTTCAATACCAACGATAATGCCATGACCAATGATCTTGCCGGCCGTACCTCCGCCCTGAGAGCAATGCCGGTGGAAGTGATTGCCAACGCATTCCAAGTATCAGTAGAGGATGCAAGGAGTATCAAGTTTAGTAGGGAAGAAACTACATTCGCTATGTCAAGGTCTCGGTCTGTGCCGATTGCTGAGGCTTAATTGAGAACCAAAATTAGAGCCTTTTTGTTTTTTGCCAAATGTGGTAAATATAAGGTGGAGAAATAAAAAGAGACGTTTTATGGTCTTTTGTAGTTATGTAAGTAGAGAGAGTTTCTACTTTGCTAATAATAAAATATTCTACGTGAATTCAGTAATGCAAATCATACAATTTTAATGGTTTTGGACTCCCCCATGTAATTGTTCCATGTTTAAGTTATTATTATTATTACTTTTGATAAATTTGGCTTTAACAACGGTTTTGATCTCAAAATCTCTCAGCCTGAAAAACAACATTTGACGCAGCGTAAGTAAAATGGCAAAACCGTTTTAGGATTTAAGTTTTTTTTGAATATTATTGTATGCTCTAAAACAGACAAAATAGGAGTTTAAATAGGGGTCCCGAAACCCTAGACACGGGTACAAATATGGAAACTGCCAAAAATGGCAGTTTCGAAATATTACACCTGAAAAACATAATGATATTAAAAAGGAAAGCGCCACAGACGGCGCCTAAATCCGGGGTTCCTACCAAAAGTTACAAGCAATTCAAAAAATTTCCATAAATGGAAAAACGGCAAAAATAAGGGCCCAAATGAAGAAATTTGGCCGTAAAACGACGTCGCTCATTGCCAAAGGCAATGATTCGGATCCGTTACAGCATTTCCCTTTGGATCAAGTACCTGCAAGGCCCAAAAATTACAGCTGTCCCGGGCCGCTATTTCTTCTGCTTGGCCCGCTGCTTGTCTAAGCGGCCTAGGAACCCTTCTGCAAAGACCTCCACGTCATTGAGTATTTTGATGAATTCAATACAAATTGTAGATTGGAACAAGCAAAAGTATGAGAAATGGGAATGAAATGTGCCAAGAAATTATATACAATTATGAGTACATTATCAACTCCTAGGACTCCTTGCTCCAGCTAGATCTGTTCGTGGGTCGGGTTTTGGGCTTCGATTAATGAAAGAAATTGCGGGTCAACCAGGCCCGGCCTTTGAAAAATTTGAACATTTTTCAAACCCAAACCAAACCATGAACAGGTCTAATCCCAGCTGATGGGTGGCCTCAGAGCCCGAGACCCGCCAAAAAAAACCTATCATATAGTACATAGAATAAATGAATATAAAATCCATTTGATTACTTTTAGAAGAAAAATTAATCTTGAATGAATTCTCATATTTGAATGTTCAATATTAAATGTATAATTCATTTTGAATTTTTGTAATCTTACTTGAAAGCTTGTATTCTTATTATTTTAAAATTCTCTAATTTTACTAGCATATGTTCTCTTAATAATTTTAG
>CATKHJ010354829.1:0-21302 GCA_949750685.1 Vernicia montana | reverse complement strand
TTATTTTTTATGATATTTTTTGGGGAGGTTGATGTGTAGACTGCCTAAGTGGCATTCTAGATTCTGATATGATCTAGATAGGTTTCATCTGGGTAAGGCTTTTTTTTTTCTTTTATTTTTTTTTTGGGTTCGATCTTTCTTGATTTGTTAATTTCAATCGATTTAGCACATACTCTTTTTGTATTTTTGTATAAATTCGTCATTTTAATTCATTGTTTCACTGTTTTGTTGCATAATATTTTTTAGGTTTTCCTTTTTTTTTTTTTTTGTAATTTCTTTCTAGATTGTTGTTTCTATTTAATTTTTTTTTTAAATTTGAATACTGATTTTCTCTTATTTCCTGTACTTTCTCAACCATTAAACTATGAGTCCAATGATATTTTATGCAAACTATTTTGTGTTTGATGACATTAATTGTAAATGTTTTGACATTGAAGTTGTTATTAAAATTGTGGGATTGATTGTTATACATTTATGTAGCAGCAAGATCTTCCATTAAAATAAAAAAAAAAAAACCATATTTCTCTGCTCTAATTTTTCTTCCTTGATATTGGTTATTGCTTGGTTAGTTAATGTTGAAACCACAAAAAAAGGTTGTTGCAAAACCAGGTAACTTGATCAAAACTACGATTTCATTTATTTTCTAGATTGACTTGATCAAAACTACGATTTCTTTATATTAATTTTGCAACTGACTAATATTTTGTTATTGTTAATAAACTATAGGTTTGATATATAACTGGCTTTCATTTATTTTCTAGATTGACTTGGCAATGTTTGGTGGAGAAATATGATATCAGGTAGATGTAATTTGCATTCTTTATTTATTCCTTTTTTTTTTGTGAGAAAGTATTTGTACCGTTTTGTTTTTCCATTATGCACAAAGGAACTTTGGATGTTCTTCAGTTGTTAATTAGTTGCCAATGTTATATTATCTACTAAACTTTTTGGCCACATGAAATCATATAGATATATAATATTGTCCGTGTTAGGCATTGGTTGATGAAAATAAAAAAGTAGATATGTCATTTTGGCTTAACCCAAGATCATATTATTATTCTCTTTTTTTTCTTTTTTTTTTAAATTATAATTATTTTCATGCATAATATAAAAAATACTTATTATCTTTAAGAGGTTAATTCAATTTAAAAAATGAGTTTTGAAAATAGGAAAAATATATATATTCTTCATTGTTGAAGGGTTACTAGTCTGTGTTAGTTCTTTATGTGTACTCTTAATTTGTTTTAGAATTGAAATTCCTTACGTTTGCTAATGAATTTTATAGAAATCATTTGTAGATATAAAATTACGAAACTTTATACATTTTTTAAATTTTATTGCAAACTCTGCCAATTTTAATTGAACTTGATTTTAACTATAAATAATCTTATATTATAGAACTTATATTATAGAATTTAAAAGTGTAGAATTTTATATGAATTTATCAAATTCAAAATGAATTATGTAAAAATTTGAGACATTGCTTTTTCATTGAAATTCTTTATTTTATTAATTGTTCTTACTGTTTCATGGATATGAACAATTTTTATTTTTTTGGTTTTATGATTTTATTATGATGGTATTATGTATTTTTGTTTAAAATTTGATAAAGTTATTGCATTTGAATTTGTAATGATATGTCATATTTCTTATTACCCTTACCTGAATGTAACTATTAGTTTATGAACTTCATCAATTTTTTTTAAATAAAAATTATTTATTTTCATCAATTTTTAATTTACCATCCTCATACAAAGGACTTTTTGTTGGAGAGACACAATGTGGAGTCATTTCTAGTGCATGCGTGTTTTTGCAAATAAATATTGTTTTGTTTCTGATTGATTTCTGTTTGTTTATTGCTCATTTTGGATTGAATTGTTATAAATATGCTGCTTAATGGTATAAATTGTCAAAGAAAGCATCTCACCAACCTCCAACAACTGCACCGAAAGTCACCAACAACAACCAACAACTTGCACCATTTTCATTTTGTCAAAAGTATCATTTGACAAAGGAGGCATTTGACATCTATAATTAGGTGACAAAATGTGTGAAGGAGGGAGCTGCTCCATCTATAAATACAACCCTTATTTTCATGTTCTTCAGAGTATTGTGTGAAGTTGAAAATATATATGTGGTGAGGTGCAGAGAAAATTAGTGAGATTTGTTGAGGAAAAATTGAGAGAAATTTTCTGGAGTTGTTAGTGTTGTAAATACTGTATATTTTCTCCCTTCAGTAAAAGATCTGCAGCAGCCTGTGGAGTAGGCAAGTTTGTGTCGAACCACGTAAATTTTGTATGTTGTTTATAGTTTTTGCTCTCTCTCTCATAAATCTGGCATGTAGGAAATTTGCGTATATTTCCCAACAACTGCAATCAGAGCTTCTGGTTCTTATTTTGGGATAAAGAGAAATTTTAGTGGGACTGCTGTCCGGGACAGTATCATATTTCGAGAAAAGAAATATATTGTATGGAAGAGAAAAATACGACGAATTTTTTAGTGTAATCCGTTTTTGAAACAGGTGTAAAATAAAAAAAAAATGGTGAATAGTAAAACAGTAATTGCGTAAAATTTTTGCATGGTTTTACTGTTTGAAGAACTGTTGCAACTCTGTTTAGAACTATAGAAGTCCAACTCGGGAACTGTAGTAGGGCAGTATCAATCTGTCAACAGTGGTGTTTTCATACACAGTGGTTCACAACAATTGTCAGAAAAGATTCAGAGGAAGTCAGATTTGAGTGGGAGCAATGGCCGCAGACGAAGGGAAGGTGAAACTCGAGAAGTTTGATGGCGCAGATTTTGGGTTCTGAAAAATGCAGATATAGGATTATCTGTATCAGAAAAATCTGTATCAACCTCTCTCAGGGAAGAAGCTAGAGTCTATGAAAGAGGAAGAATGAAACCTTCTAGACAGGCAGGCCCTCGGAGTTATCCGATTGACGTTGTCTCGCAATGTTGTTTTTAATATAGCAAAGGAAAATACCACAGCTGGTCTTATGAAGGCTCTTGCTAGTATGTACGAGAAGCTATCCGCCTCAAATAAAGTACACCTCATGAGGCGATTGTTCAATCTGCGGATGACAGAAGACACATTGACAGCTCAACATCTCAACGAACTCAACACAGTCACAACCCAATTGAGTTCAGTTGGTATTGAATTCGATGAAGAAGTACGAGCATTAATACTTTTGTCTTCTCTACCAGAAAGTTGGAACACTACTGTCACAGCTGTGATTAGCTCATCAGGAAGTAATAAGTTGAAGTTTGATGATGTTTGTGATCTGGTTCTCAGTGAAGAGATCCGACGGAGAGAGTCGGGTGAACCGTCAACCTCTTCAGTATTGCATACAGAGTCAAGAGGAAGAAATTCAACCAGAGGTAAATACTGAGGTAGATCAAAGAACAGGAGGTTCAAATCTAAGAATCCTAGTAATTCCAATAGCTCAAAGACCATCGAGTATTGGAATTGTGGGAAAACTGGGCACTACAAAAATCAGTGCAGAAGTGCACCAAAGGACCAGGAAGTGAAGGCAGAGGCAAATGTTACTTCCACCTCAGGAGATGATGCGTTGATTTGCTCTCTAGAAAGCAAGGAAGATTCTTGGGTATAAGACTCAGGAGCATCGTTCCTTGCTACTTCACAAAAGGAACTCTTTGAAAGGTATGTTCCTGAAAATCTTGGAAAAGTATACCTTGGTGATGATCAACCTTGTACTATTGTTGGTAAAGGTGTAGTGAAGGTTAAGTTGAACGGGTCAGTCTGGGAGCTGAAGGATGTCAGACATATTCCCGACCTGAGAAAGAACTTAATCTCAGTTGGGCAATTGGATAAAGAAGGATACACCACGATCTTCCATGGTGATGATTGGAAGATTTCAAAAGGTGCAATGATGATTACTCGAGGAAAAAAGAGTGGTACTCTTTACATGACAACAAATGCACACTGTTCGATCACAGTTGCAGCTGGCAACGAAACTCCTAAACTGTGGCACCTGAGATTAGGCCATATGAGTGAGAAGGGGATGAAGATTATGCACTTGAAAGGGAAACTTCCATGTCTACGGTTAGTGGAGATAGACATGTGCGAAGATTGCATACTTGGAAAGTAGAAGAGGGTCAGCTTTCAGACAAGTAGCAGAACCCCAAAGAATGAGAAGCCAGAGCTTGTTCACTCTGATGTTTAGGGACCAACAACAATCCCATCCATTGGTGGAAAACACTACTTCGTGACTTTCATCGACGATCACTCTCGGAAGGTATGAGTTTACTTTCTAAAACATAAGTCTGAAGTATTTGAGACTTTCAGGAAATGAAAAGCTATGTTGAAAATGAGACAGATCTGAAAATCAAAAGGCTCAAAACTAACAATGGTGGTGAATATGAAGACACCATACTCAAGAAGCTGTGTCATGAGCACAGAATTAGAATGAAGAGAACTGTGCTAGGTACGCCTCAACACAATGGTGTAGCTGAGCGTATGAATCGGACGTTGACAGAAAGAGCCAGAAGCATTCATATATAGTCAGGTTTACCGAAGCAATTTTGAGCAGAAGCAGTCAACACAGTAGCTTACTTGATCAACCGAGGCCCATTGGTACCATTTGAGCATAGAATACCATAAGAGGTATGGAGCGAAAAAGAGGTAAAACTCTCACACCTAAGAGTTTTTGGTTGTGTAACTTATGTGCATATTAGTGATGAAGGTAGGAATAAACTTGATCCCAAATCTAAGAAATGCACCTTCATCGGCTATGGCGAAGATGAGTTTGGCTGCTGCATTTAGGATGATGAAAACAAGAAGGTGATCCACAGCAGAGATGTCATTTTCAACGAAAATGTGTTGTACAAAGATAGACATAAAACTGACGCTAGCGACTCAGAGAAGAGTGGGCCAGTATTTGTAGATGCATATGACATCCCAGATGGTCCTCCATCAAAACAGATAATAGCAAATCCTCAGCCAGAGGAATTTGGTGGATAGAGTAGTGAGCAACAGTCAGACACACCGTCTCCTACTCCAACTCCTGTATTGAGAAGGTCTTCTCGACCTCATGTGCCTAACAGGAGATACATGAATTATCTGTTGTTGACTGATGAAGGAGAGCCTGAATGCTACGATGAGGCATGTCAGATCGGAGATGCTAGCAAGTGGGAGCTTGCCATGAAAGATGAGATGAAGTCTTTGATCTCCAACCAGACATGGGAACTAGCTGAGTTACCCGTGGGAAAGAAGGCACTTCACAACAAATGGGTGTATCGAGTGAAAGAGGAGCATGATGGTTCCAAGAGATACAAAGCTCGACTAGTTATTAAAGGATTCCAACAGAAGGAAGGAGTTGACTACACCGACATTTTGCTCCCATTGTGAAGCCCAATACTATCAGAACGATATTGAGTACTGTTTCCAGTGAAGACCTTCATCTTGTACAGTTGGACGTGAAGATTGCATTTCTTCATGGAGACTTGGATGAAGAAATATACATGCACCAACCAGAAGGTTTCTCAGAAACATTGAAAGAGAACATGGTGTGCAAACTTAAGAAAAGCTTGTATGGCCTTAAACAAGCCCCAATGCAGTGGTACAGAAAATTTGACGACTTCATGCACAGGGAAGGTTTCCAGAAGTTCAACGCTGATCACTATTGCTACTTCAAGAGATATAGCTCCAGCTATGTCATTTTACTACTATATGTCGATGACATGTTGGTGGTAGGTACAGATATGGACGATATCAGAAGGTTGAAGCATCAATTGTCAAAAGAGTTTGACATGAAGGACTTGGGTTCAACAAATAAGATTCTTGGAATGCAGATCACTAGAGATAAGCGGAGAGGGCTCCTGCAGTTATCTCAGGCAGAGTACATCAATAGTGTTTTGCAGAGATTCAACATGGGTGACGCCAAGCCGGTTAGCACACCCTTAGCCAGTCACTTTCGTCTATCCAAGGATCAATCACCTCAGACGAAGGAAGAGAAAAAATTCATGGCTAAGGTTCCTTACGCCTCAGCCATTGGAAGTTTGATGTACGCAATGGTCTGTACAAGACCAGACATTGGCCATGCAGTGGGAGTTGTTAGCAGGTTTATGTCAAATCCAGGGAAAGCTCATTGGGAAACAGTTAAATGGATTTTGAGGTATGTACGAGGCACCACAGAGAAGTGTTTGTACTTTGGAAAAGGAGATTTAAAGGTACAAGGCTACGTAAACGCAAACTTTGGAGGTGAAGTCGATCACCGAAGAAGCACCACTAGTTATATATTCACAGTTGGAAATACCGCTGTTAGTTGGATGTCGAGGATTCAGAAGATTGTCACTCTATCCACTACAGAGGCAGAGTATGTAGCAGTGACTGAAGCTAGTAAAGAGATGATATGGCTTCAGGGTTTGTTAACTGAGCTGGGATTCAAACAAGAGAAGAATTTTCTGCATAGTAATAGTCAAAGCGCAATACACTTAGCGAAGAATTCAACATTTCATTCTAGAACCAAGCATATTGGTCTTCGTTATCACTTCATCAGATCTCTGTTAGAGGATGATGTGTTAAGACTGGAGAAAATTCAAGGAAGTAAGAATCCAGTTGACATGTTAACAAAGCCAATGATTATCGACAAACTGAAATTGTGTTCAACTTCAGTTGGCCTGCAACAATGACAAGGCTAGGAAGAGCTGCTGCATTAATCGAGGTGTGAAGACAAATTGAAATCAGTCTTCAAGTGATAGATTGTCAAAGAAAGCAGCTCACCAACCTCTAACAATTGCACCGAAAGTCACCAACAATAACCAACAATTTGCACCATTTTTATTTTGTCAAAAGCATCATTTGACAAAGGAGGCATTTGACATCTATAATTAGATGGCAAAATGTGTGAAGGAGGGAGCTGCTCCATCTATAAATACAACCCTTATTTTCATGTTCTTCAGAGTATTGTGTGAAGTTGAAAATATATATGTGGTAAGGTGCATAAAAAATTAGTGAAATTTGTTGAGGAAAAATTGAGAGAAATTTTCTTGAGTTGTTAGTGTTGTAAATATTGTATATTTTCTTCCTTTAGTGATAGATCTACAGCAGCCCGTGAAGTAGGCAAGTTTGTGCCGAAACCACGTAAATTTTGTGTGTTGTTTATAATTTTTGCTCTCTCTCTCATAAATATGACATATAGGGAATTTGCGTATATTTTCCAACGTAAATTAATTGCTATAATATGTTGTTTTTAAAATTCTGGAAGATAATTGGCAAGGAAAGGTCTAAGAGCGGACATATAATTGATTTTGGAGAAGTTATTGTTATGCCTGACTTGATTGATATATAACATTTGTATATGTCATTGGCTTTTATTTTAATTTTGTTATGAGTTAATTTAATGGTAAATTGTAATTCAATTATTTATTAACAATTTCCTTTGCTAGATGGATGAAATAAATAGAGACAAAATAATTGTACCATTAATTATGATGAAGTGCTTTTGGTTTAATAATGATTGGGAATGATTTCCTTAAGTAACTAAAGCAGATGTTGCTGGTACAATTTTCTGCCTATTTAAATAAATTTAAATAAATTATAAGTTCAATTTAAAACTCTAATATACTTTATAAATATACATATGAATAAATAAATAAATAAACAACTAGTAAGAAAACTTTATAATAAAATATACACTTATAAAATACAGTTTGATGCTACCATATCAATAAAAAAAACTATCTAAATAAGAAAAAATAATTTTTAAATAATAAAATATTCGTGGCATCACACTATTGATCTTACTAGTGTGTGTATACACACACACACACACATAATATTTTTATAGGATTATACTTTCATCTTCTCAATAATTGTCTTTTTATATATGTTTTTTTTAAATTTTAAATTACTATTAAATAATTTTCATGATTCTTTTAGATTACATATTTAAAATGTACGTTTAATTTTTTTTTTTTTTTAAATTAAGTGACTATATTGTAAGATTGTCAGCAAATTCACATCTAACAATTAATACTTTCAATAAAATAAAAGTTATTTGATAAAAAATGCCTAATAAAATATATTACAAAATAAAAAGTAAAAAATAAAAGTAAAATTAGAAATAACATTTTTTTTAGTTTTTTAAATTTCAATTTGAAAATGAAAAAATTAAAAAATAAAAACAGAGAACATTTTCTACATTCCCAATGTTCCAGACTTTTTCTTTTAAAAAACCAAAAGCCCCATTTCTATTTCTATTTCTACCAACCACCCAAGGAAGTCCCAAGTAAGTACCCAAACAATCCACCATAGTTACACCTAAGGGAAGCACAAATTGGATAGATGATTTTTGAAAATTAATCCCTTTTCATAATCCTGAAGGCGCTTCTTAAGACAATCACTTTCCGTATTGAGAGGTAGATTTTAAATCTAAGTGAGTGAATATAAATTGCATTTGAGGATAATTCTTATTTATATTGGGTATATATACCATAATAAATAAAAAATTGACACATATGTATGAGTGTTTTATATTTTAGCGTTGGATGATTGACACATATCTAATTATTTAAACTAATAAATACGTGTCAATCAGCTATTGATTTAGTGTATAGGTGAAAATAGACACCTAGTGTAAGAAAGTTTTTTTTTTTTTATGCATTTGATGTATTGAATATTTTACAAAAACCATTTATCTTTTCATTATCCTTTAGAATCATTAGTGATATGCATTAAGCAATTTGCCGGCAAGGATATTGGCCCAGGTTTCAACTTTCAAGAAAGCCCAATAAACCCATATTTCTAAATTTGTAGTAATATATATATAACAAGAAATAATAAAAGTCGCACAAAAAAAAAAATTTACGCGCAAACAAATTGCTTAGCCTTCTAAGCTACCTGGTGAAGTCGTGTCTCCTCCAACTAGAGTTTTACATTCTGTTCCTTCCTCATTTCACTCTTCTCATTATCTCTCTCTATCTCTACAATCCGAACCCATCACCGATTACCGATAGTCCCAATGGTGCCACCGGCGGAGATACCACCCAACCACCAAGCGACTCAACAATTTCTCTCATCAGTCCTTTCCCAACGCGGCCCCTCTTCTCTCCCATATACAGAAGACACCAAATGGTTAATCCGCCAACACCTTCTTTCTCTCATCGCCACCTACCCTTCTCTCGAACCCAAAACTGCTACCTTTACCCATAACGATGGTCGTTCCGTTAATCTTCTCCAAGCCGACGGCACTATCCCCATGCCTTTTCAAGGGGTTACTTATAATATTCCTATAATCATCTGGCTCATGGAGTCCTATCCTCGACACCCACCTTGTGTCTATGTCAATCCCACGCGTGATATGATCATCAAACGCCCTCACCCTCATGTTAATCCTTCTGGGTTAGTTTCTGTACCTTATTTGCAAAATTGGATCTACCCTAGTTCTAATCTTGTCGATCTAGTTCGTGAATTAGGTGGGTTTTTTGGCCGTGATCCTCCTCTTTATTCTCAACGCCGCCCAAACCCTAACCCTAGTCCTAGTCCTAGCCCCAGCCCCCCTCTCAATTATGCTTCGAATCAATCCAATTTATCTCATTCGTCCAGTTACGGATCTGTTGGGCCCACCACAGGACACGCTGGATATCCGCGTCCGATGAATAGGCCTTACCCGCAGTCTCCTTACGGTGGTAGCGGTGGGGGTGCGCCAACGCGTCCACAGACGGATGATGCTGCGGAGGTTCATAAGAGGAATGCGATTAATAAGATTGTGGAGACAGTTCATGGGGATATTCTGCAATTGAGGAAATCAAGGGAGGCGGAGATGGAGGGTTTATTCAGTGCGCAGGCTGTTTTGAGGAGGAGGGAGGAGGAGATTAGTAAAGGACTTAAGGAGATGCAAGATGAGAAGGAAGGGTTAGAGGCGCAATTACAAGTTGTATTGATGAATTCTGATATTCTAGAGGCGTGGTTAAGAGAAAATGATGGGAAAACTAAAGGGAATACAGGGAATTTAGATGTGGATAATGTGTTTGAGTGTACTGATGCTCTATCAAAGCAGATGTTAGAGTGTTCATCGGTGGATTTAGCCATTGAGGATGTGGTTTATTCCTTAGATAAGGCTGTGCAAGAAGGGGCAGTGCCCTTTGATCAATACTTGAGGAATGTAAGGTTGTTGTCAAGGGAACAGTTTTTCCATCGGGCTACTGCTGCGAAAGTTAGGGCCGTGCAGATGCAGGCTCAGGTTGCTAGTATGGCTGCCAGGGCCCCACATTATGCTAACTGAATGATTAATGGCGTTTGTGCTACATTTTGTAGCAATTTGAGAGATATTGTAAGAGATATAGTTTAAGGGTAGATTCTTGGTAAGAACTGTTCTATACCTTTTTCTTTCCTTTATTTTCCCCCTTGTTAAAATTGCTGTTTATTGATTTGTATTGATAGGAAAATAATACAAATTTTCTGTGAAGTATAATTCTGCCATTCAGTAATTGATTTCTTGGGACTCTTGTTATTAGTCGTATTATTTTCTATGTGAATTTTGGTCATAGTGGTATGTTTCTCATGCTAATGTTGGGTTAAGATTATGGTTTTTTTCTGGAGTATAATTTGAACAACAACAAATGCTGCATCATGCCTGTTGCATTATTGACTAGTGATCAAACTTATGAAATATGGCGGTGACTTAGTTCATTATATTTGTTTTGTTATAAATGTTCTAGTGTCTTGTCTTTATGGAATAACTATTTATGCATTTGTTTGAGTATGTTATCGATCTTATGATGTTTTTTGCCATGTATATAGCATCTCTCCATCTGCGAGTCTTTTTCCCCCTTTCTCTCTTGATTTATTCATTCTATCCTTCTTTTTGTTTTTTTCCCTTTTAAAAAAGTTAATGTATTGCTACTAATTGGCAGTTAATATCTTATGGCTCTACCAATCCATGTTTCTTACTAATTTAGGCGAATACAGATGATAAACTCCTCTATGTTCTGTCATTTCCATATTTATTTCTATAATTGAAAATATATTTAATTTTGTTATTAAAAATGAACAGAGAGTCTTTGTTAGTTATGAAAGGTTTTGGCTTGGAAAGGATCTCAGATCAGGTCACTTGCGTTAGTGCAAGTCGTAAATCAGGTGACTTCTCTTGTTTAGGTAGAACAGTATTTGGTATAATTTAATGGTGATGCAATTAGAGGACAGGACACCAGATCTCTGTGTTTCAAGTAGTACCAAATTACCCACCTTGCTTATTGGTATGTTTATGATCTGTGTTTGATGTGCTTGATGCTTATATGTATTGTTGTGTGAAAAAAAAAAGAAGCAGCATAACTTGGTCTTGTTATCTAGATTAATGCATGTAAGATGTCTAACTGAAGGCAACAAAATGATATTCATATTTGTTGTATCATTGTTACTGATAATGATATTTGCTGATCAAAGTTTCACTTGTTGAGGCTGTGGCTGTCCAGGCTGCTTAAGATCATATGCATTTGATGATGAATCAATTTTTGCTTTATTTTCTGGTGTGATGTTCATGTAATTGAAGTGCTAGTACAACTAGGATTAGATTTGAGTTATGTCCAAAGGGGTTTTCTCCCACATTTATTCTCTATTTAATTGTTCATCCATGATTTGTTGAATATTCAAAAGGAAATACCAATGTTGTATTATTTGTGTCAAATGGAGTAAAGTTTTATAAGGTAGTATTTTGCACGTAGTCAAGGTTTGTCGAATAATGTGAACATACAATCATTTTACTTGTTTTCCACTGTTCAGTCAACAAAGAATCACAATTTGCCATTCTTCCATTTTATATACTGGCTCATGGTTCAATTGACTCAACAATAAGATTGTATTCCTTTCCAATGTTAAATCTGTGTGGTATTGCTGTATTCATATTGAATGTTCCAAGTGTCTGTCGTATTGGACGTTATTATTGAGTAGGACAGGACCAAGCTTCCTCTTATTCTTATGTAAAAATGCACATATTTGTTGTCAAGTTATGAAAAATTTAATGGTCTGATATTGGTGAGAACAATTACTTGGAAGGTTCATATGAAGGGTCTAAGTAGTGGGTGAATAGTCGCCATTTGTCTTGTTCAAAACCTAAATAATCAGAGGAAAGTTGGAAATGATGGTGACATGAATTACCGAAGGCAGCTTCTCCTTGCTTGTATTTCCATCATTATTAATTTATTAGAAATATAATAAAGATATCTAACATCAGTGCCAAAAGATTACGTAGCACTTCATGTGATTTTTTCCAAATGGGTGATAGCCTGTGCAGCTGTGCTCGTAATTTCATTTATTTTTTAGGTGAGAACATTTGTGTGCTTACCTTTTTTCTCTTTTTTAAATTAATTTTGATAGGTTTTATATTCACACACTTGATAGAATTTTCAACTTACAGACGACTCTGGTATTGTTGAATACTCATTAATAATTGATTTTTTTTTATGTCATTCTATAATTTATTATTAGTTTAATGTCTATAAAAACACTTTTATATTCTTTTTCGTCCTGAGAAATAATATTATTCACAACAATCCTCGAATGGTCTTACTATGAACAACTGAAAATTATTATTTCTTATAAGCATATCTTCCAAAATAAAAAATAAGTTAATAATTGTAGAGAGGCGGTGGAGAATTATAATAGGACAAATTTTTTAAAGTACTTAGATGCCTCCTGATTATTTGATTTTGATTAAAAAGAAAAACCCCAAACTTTCAATTATTAAAATATTTAGTTATTTCAGTTTAATTTAATTTTAATAAAATTTTTTTTGAATACAAATTTAATTTTAATAATTAAAAATCATAATAATTGAATTAATTATTAAACTATATAATATGCGCTACATTATTATCATAATTTGATTGTAAAGAAAGAAATGGAAGGTTCTGGTTGCAGTAAATAGAAGGTAGATGTGATAGATTATTCTATTCTATACCTCTAATAGAAAATATTGTTTTAATTGCACACCATAAATATCTCTGTCTATATTTCTATATTAAAGTCATTGCAAAGAGAAAGTGGAAAATAATTATTCCTTGCCATTCATATATGGTATAGTAATTTTTTCATCTTTTTTAAGAACGAGAAGTGAGAGATTTAATTTATAATGTTATTTTAAGTTTGAGTTTTTCAAATCATAAAAAATTATTATTAATTTAGTGAGAGATATTAAAGAGGAGAATTAGCCTTTATTATGTAACTTACAATATTATTTTAATTCATTAATCCTAATATCAAAATAATAATAATAATAATAATAATTATTATTATTATTATTATACCCTGAGCCAATTTTTTTTTTTTTTTAATTTTTTATAATCATCTTCTATACATCTATATCATTGAAAATATTATTCAAAATTTTTTAATAGATAAAGATTATCCTATTACTTTTTAGAGACAATCTCTTTATAATCCTCTTTTATATATCTATATCATTAAAAATATTATTTATTAAAACTTATGAGATTTCAAAATTGCGGATATTATATTCCAAAATTTTTTCTTTCCAAAATTTCAAGATTGTAACCTATTATCTTGATGTGTACCGAATGCATTTAATAATTTTCCCTGAATTAAAGCCAAAAACCCAAGCCAGTAAATCCTTCAAAAATATAATATATACAGTTTCCTTTCTATTGGTTAAGAATATTATTTAAAATATTAATTATTAAAAATAATATTTAAGTAATTAATCTGTAATCCATTTGAACTACATATTTAAAATTAAAATTGAATTACAATTCTATCTATCAATTTTAAATATGTAATTCAATTTTAAAAAGATTAGATGAATTTAGAGATTAAAATTTTTTCTAATTTTATTTAGCAATGAACTTAACAACTTACTAATATTCCATCTCGAAAAACTTAATAATATTATGACTCAATGAGTTCTAATACTTGCCTTATTTAACCGGATACTAAATCTTATTTCCATAATTAACTTACTAATATCATATATTAATGACTTATAATTCCTTCCTTCTTTAACTAAAATTTGGATTTTATTCCTATAATAATTTTATAACTATACAGGTTCAATGATTTTAATTCCTTATTTAATTAAAATTTGAAATTTATTTCCATAAAAATAAAACATACTAGAAAAATCATTTGAAATGAATTCAATCCCATTGAATTTCTAAAATCAAACTGTACCGAACAGAACTAGTTTAGTTTGATTCAGTTCAGGATTTTCCAACAAGATTCCGAACAATTCACATCCCCTGTATTAACAAAGGTGAAATTCTTTTGCCTACTAATTAAACAAGGATTTACACATTTCTAGATTAGCAAACTTATTTTGAAGTTGTGCCAAACTCATTGAGAGGTACTCTGCATTTTGTGCTGTAAGAGAAGTCTAATACAGTGGCCAATTGCTCTTTTCCTTCCAGTTTTTGAGGTATGTGATTTATATGTTATCTTCTCATTTCCTGTTTTTTCTATGTATTTGTTATATATATATATATATATATATATATATATATATATATATATATATTTTATATTGGTATATCTTCAGCTTAAATTAACTATGAATCAAGAGAAACTCAGGGTTATCAAATGATTATTTCCTTTTTCCAATTTTTATATAAATATATATTTTTGTATAAAATAAATATATATACAGAATTTAGGATGTGATAAAGTATATATTTTTATTTCATCAATGGTTACTGAATTTATCAATAAATTTCGAATAGTTATATTGTGTTTCAGTAAAATTACTATTAGATTAATTGATCTTTTAGGCTAATAGTAAGAGAAAATAAAGTGTATAAAAACTTGTAGTACATTAATTAAAATTAGAATAAAAAGTGAAATTTAACTCTTTAGATATGGAGAGCCAAACCAACTCTTTACTTTACATTTAAAATAAAAAGAGTTTGCTGGACTCTTGTTTTATGGGATAACTCTTTATAATAAAGAGTTTGAATTATATAAAAAGTCCATTGGAAATGCTCTAAGGTGAGACTAACTAATCCCATTATTTACTAATTTTAAAAATTACGAATTTGTGAACAAAACGGACAATAAGCGTCTTAAAAATCATTTATATTGAGAAGGTCTAATATTTGTAAAAAATCTGAATATTTTCAGGTCGATTACTACCATTACAATTCAGAGAAATGGTGAATAACTTTATTTTAATTGCTTCTATGGTAGCTTTCCCTACTTACCAACATCACATGTTTAATCTATTTCGAGGATTTGGTCACTTTGGTGCTGGTAATCATTTAATCTCCCAATTGTTATATCATTTTCTTAAGAAAGTGACAGAAAATAGACTTTATTGTCCTAATTCACAAGTTCTGAACGTAATTCCTCTGAAACAATTAATGTTTCCAATGACAAACTACTTGATGGTCTATTGGTTTCAGGATTCGATCAACAATCTTGCTTAAGCAGATATCAGTCTGTTCTGTTTCGCAAAACTTTACCTCACAAGCCTTCTCCATACCTTCTTTCGAAGCTTCGAAATTATGAAAATCTTCATAAGCATTGTGGACCTTACACAGAATCTTATAACAGAACACTTAAAATTCTTGATTTCAAGAATGTTTCCAGTCCTACAGAGTGCAATTACATAGTTTGGACAGCTATTGCAGGTTTAGGAAACAGGATTATAAGCATGGCTTCAGCTTTTCTATATGCTCTTCTAACTAACAGGATTTTACTTGTCAATCATGGAACTTCTATGGCTGATATTTTCTGCGAGCCGTTTCCGAATACATCATGGTTATTGCCAATGGACTTTCCCTTAACAAATGAATTCAGAAATTCAATCAGAGATATCCACAGACTTATGGGAACATGGTAAAGAAGAACAAAATTAATGCATCGACCGAGTTTCAACCATCAGTTCTTTATATTTTTATAGCTGCCCGTTATGATCATTATGATCAGCTATTTTACTGGGAAGAGCACCAACAGGTTGTTCAAAAAGTTCCATTGTTGATTCTGAAATCCGATGAGTATTTCATTCCATCTTTGTTCTTGATCCCATCTTTTGAGCAAGAACAAGACAGGATGTTTCCTGATAAAGAAATTGTTTTCCATTTCTTGGGTAGGTATCTTTTTCACCCTTCTAATAAGGCATGGGGACTAATAACAAGGTTCTATCAGTCTTATTTAGGCAAGGCAGATCAAAGAATTAGTATGCAAATAAGAGTATTCAATCCTAAAGCTAGTCCATTACAAGTTGTAATGGATCAAATTTTAGCTTGTATTCAACAGAAAAATCTGCTGCCACAAGTAGATGAACTCAAATTTATAGCCTTTCCATCAGAAAATCAAACATCAAAGGCGATACTAGTAGCATCTTTATATTCAGAATTTTATGAGAATATAAAGAACATATATTGGAAATTTCCAACTATAACAGGAGAGGTAGTTGGGGTTTACCAGCCAAGCCATGAGGAGTATCAGCATTTTGGGGATAATATGCACAATGTGAAGGCTTGGGTTGAAATGAATTTACTGAGTTTGAGTGATGTGTTAGTTACTAGCTCTAAGTCAACCTTTGGCTATGTAGCTCAGGGCCTTGGAGGTTTAAAGCCATGGATTCTTTACAAGCCTGAGGATTGGAAGACTCCTAATCAAGCTTGTGATCGAGCAATGTCAATGGAACCTTGTCTGTATTTACCACCCAATTATGACTTTAAGAATAAGGTGGAAGTTGATATGGGTATAGTTGTTGCTCATGTCAAGCACTGTGAGGATTTAACTTCAGGACTAAAGCTTGTTAACAATTATAATACTTCTAGTTAGAGTTTACTTTTTATTATTTTTAATTCTATGAAATCTGTTATACTTGCGTCAAATTCTAAAAAAAAATGATAGAATTTGCACATGAACTTTATATATATTTTACCAAGGAAATTCGTTTACAAATGAAATTAAAACCAATGGTAATGAAAAATACTAATTGAGAATTTGACATATAGATAATTAAGGGTAGCAGTCTTAAGTTTCAAAAAAAAAAAAAAAAGGGTAACAGTCTTAGGTATACATATAGGAAACAACTTTTTGTATGAAAGAAAGTACATATAGAAAAATGGTTATGCCCACAGTTCACAAGTCAAAGCCATTTCTTGGATCTAAAAATATATTGGGTTTCTCACTTTATCAATCCTTTGCCATTACTAGAAAATTAAGAAAAGGACTTGCAGATTTATTGCCTGCCAAACTTCAATTAATTTAGTATAAGAAACTGGCTTTAAATTAAGCTATTCAAAATTTATTAGGAGAGACTTATTGCATTTAATTAGTATTAATTAAGAAGAAAATCTATTACATTTTGCTCATCTTATTCTTCAAAGATCATTTCTTTTCCTTCTTCTTCTTTTTCCTCTAATCTCTTATTAAATCCACTCATGTATTGAATCATGGAAGTCAAGCTGCTGTGAAGAAATTACAATGAGGACCTTAATCTCTGTTGTTTGTTTCATAGCTTTCCCTACCATAATCTTTCTTTCTTTGATTTACCAACATCAAGTGTTTGATCTAATTGGCGAATTCGCTGAAGTCAAGGTCCTTGGAGGAAAAACTCAAAATGTTACACAAGTTGGTAAGACCTTATACTTTTTTCTTGAGAAGGTGACAGAAAATGGATTTGATTGTCCTAATTTTTTTTGCTATTCTAATTACAGATTCAGAACATGATTCCTCTCAACTTGCTGACATTTCTGATGACAAATTGCTTGGTGGACTACTGGCTTCAGGATTCAATCAAGAATCTTGCTTAAGCAGGTATCAATCTGCCCTGTATCGTAAAACTTTACCTCACAAGCCTTCTCCTTACCTCCTTTCGAAACTACGAAATTACGAAAATCTTCATAAGAATTGTGGACCTTACACAGAATCCTATAACAGAGCACTTAAATTACTTGAATCCTACAATACAACATTGAAAGCACTTAATTCTGTCAACATTTCTAGTCCCACAGAGTGCAATTACATAGTCTGGACAGCACTTGAAGGGTTAGGAAACAGGATTTTAACCATGTCTTCAGCATTTCTTTATGCTCTGCTTACAAACAGAGTTTTACTTGTTGAACATAAGTCTGATATGGCTGATCTCTTCTGCGAGCCGTTTCCAAATACTTCATGGTTATTGCCTGAGGATTTTCCTTTGAAGAATGAATTCAAAAGACTCAATAAGCTATTTCCTGACAGATTTGGAAACATGGTAAAAAACAACATCATCAATGTATCAACAGTTTCACCATCACCAATACCATCACTTGTTTATCTTTTTCTAGCTTTCAACTGTGATGATTTTGATAAGCATTTTTACTGTGAAGATCACCAAACTTTTCTTCAAAAAGTCCCTTGGTTGATTCTCAAAACAGATCAATACTTCACTCCATTTCTTTTCTTAATCCCGTCTTTCGAGCAAGAACTAGACAAGATGTTTCCTGACAAAGAAACTATTTTCCATTTCTTGGGTAGATATCTTTTCCACCCATCAAACAAGGCATGGGGGCTAATCACTAGATTCTATCAGTCTTATTTAGGCAAGGCAGATCAAAGAATTGGTATGCAAATAAGAATATTCAATCCTAAAGCTAGTCCATTCCAAATTGTGATTGATCAAATTTTAGCTTGTACTCAACAGGAAAATCTGCTACCAGAATTAGATAAACAGAATTTTATAGCTAATTTTCCAATGAAAAACCAAACATCAAAGGCTATATTAATAGCATCTTTATATTCAGAATTTTATGAGAATATAAAAGACATGTATTGGAAATTTCCAACTATAACAGGAGAGGTAATTGGGGTTTACCAGCCAAACCATGAGCAGTATCAGCATTATGATGATAATATGCATAATTTGAAGGCTTGGGTTGAAATTAATTTACTGAGTTTAAGTGATGTGTTGGTGACAAGTTCTTGGTCAACTTTTGGGTATGTAGCTCAAGGACTTGGAGGTTTAAAGCCATGGATTCTTTACAAGCCTGAGGATTGGAAAATTTTTAATCAAGCTTGCAGGCCAGCCATGTCAAAAGAACCTTGTTTTCATTTTCCACCAAGTTTTGATTGCAAGACTATGGTGAAAGTTGATATGGGCACTGTTGTTTCTCATATTAAACACTGTGAAGATGAACCTTCAGGAATTAAGCTTGTTAATAATTATAATAGTTCTTCTAATTAGTGGTTATTGGTTAATTACATATTATTGATTTTCAAGTTTGAATTGTTAATTACATATATAATGAATTGTTTTTAGAGAAAGTCGAGTTAGGACCAAAAGGGTGAACATGATTGGTTGAATTAAGTTGATTTATTCAACTAATTTTAAAAGTTTAAATTAATTGTCAAATAATATGTATATATACATATATATGTGTGAAACTTATGAAATTCTACTGGAAAGTAAATCATGGTAGGAAAATTTAATTATTTTCTAAATATATATTAGATACTATAATAACATTATGTGACATTTAAATTTTATATTTAAGACAAAATCAAGAAAATTGTGATATTAAAAGTATAATTTTCTTTTGAGGATGGGGAGAGGAAATTGAATTTGGATTTATTGTCCAAATTATAAATGCACTTATCATTATACTATGTTTTAGTATGCAATATTAAAAATATAATTGATTAGGAAGGAAAAGCAAAAAATACATTAATTTGAGAACTCATTTTTGGTCCGGTATGGTTCTAGTTACCTGTTTATAGTGAGAACCGTCTTTAACCCATGCGAACCAGCCGGTTAACCGGTGAATCAGTTGACCCAGCAATGGTTCAGCGGGAATACAACCTTCAATTGAAAAAAAAAAAAAAAAAAAAAAACTTTGTTACTCCAAAGGGATTCGAACCGACGACCTGTAGACAAACTGCTTAACTTCCAACCTTTTAAGCTAACAAAAACTTGTGGTAATTCCCTCCATAATCTCCTTTAAAAAAATTATGTAGTAAAATTAGTTTTTACCTAGTAAATTTTAAATATATTATAAAATAAATTTAAGTTTTTAGCACTAAAAAATTAAATTTATCTCATTTTTATTTACACCAAAAAATTTATTACTTTTAAAATTCTTATTACCTATTCTATTACTATCTTAAAATTTAAAATTATTTTTATATTATTTGTTAAAGAAAATTTATTGTATTCAAATATATTTCAAACTATGCTATTAAATTGCTTATAAAACATATATTTCTTATATTATATAATATCAATTTAATTATTTCCAATTAAACACCTGTTCGATCTCGATTGAATCTCAAATCCGTGACCAAAGTCTTTACCGATTCGAAGATCAGACCGAATTTTAAAACATTGGATATAAGTCATTGAAAAAAATAATTAGTTTAATTAGATAATATAAAATTTCAATTGAAAAATCAAACACCATCAAAGCCTAAAAAATTATAACAAAATAAAATAAAATAATCAAAGATTAGATATCATATTATAAATAATAATTATGGAAGTATAACTTATAGTTTAGTTGGAGTTGGAGATAGTAAACTAATCACACTTGTACAACAAAATCATAATATTGGCTTATTACATACTTTATTTAATAAAATATAAAAAATCAGAATTCATAACAGAACAATAAAAGTAATATATTATTTGGGCAATGGAATCCCCTACCTCAATATAAAAAATTAAAAAACCATTATGAAAACTATTAGTAGGTTGCAACACGGCCCAACAACCCAAGACTCGTTGCCGTCAGTTTTTTTTAAGCCATACGTCCGGTCGTTTTTGTTTACTGGAAATATAGAATAAAGTAAACGATCCTTTACTTTTAAAGGAACGACATAATGCATGTCGTTTCAAGAAATTACTAACTTCTATCGTTCCAAACAACAATAAAAATAAAAATAATCATCGTTCCAACAGAGAATAATAATAGTACCTATATCATATAATTGTTCTCCAAAATCTGACTAAAAAACAGGGCTAAATTCTTGCTATGTGAAGGCAAAAATATTAGGTATTAAACATCTATTCACACCCTTCCTTTAACAAATTAATTAACTTTATCAATTCTTTGAGCACATTAACAAATTTATTATCAAAGAACCAAAATATAAGAATGTTTTTTGGCAAAAAAAATAAAAATAAAAGAATGTTTAATTAAATGAAATCAATCCTAAAATTGTACAACAACTAATAAAAAGAAAATTAAACAAAAACAGCAAGAATCTATTGCATATCCCTGAAATTGGACTTGAGAAACTGAGAGTAGTATTGCTTCTGTTTAGCTACTTTCATCATCAATGCTTTGGAGTCCGGCAAGGCTCCTCCAGGTTTCCATTTTCGAAGTCGTCAAAACTGATAAGATTC